>JACXGI010000865.1:96322-111968 GCA_016801175.1 Esox masquinongy
ACACACACACACACACACACACACACACACACACACACACACGGCCTTGATGATAAAAGCCAGTAGATCTTATGCCAGTGGAGTGCTGGAATACCAATAGGCTGGTCTCAGTTCTCTGAAGATATTTAGCATCTCTATCTCTTTCCTTCATCCTTCCTCCATTTGTAAACCTCTCAGCATCTTCCAGTTCTCTCTCTCTGGCCAGATCAGCCCCATCACTGCGGCAGGGGCACATTTCATTAATGTTTGATACAACTGAGCTAAGAAGGAAAGAAGGGATGGAGAGACGATAAAGTCAGCAAGGGTATTTGAGAAAATAAAAGCGAAAGAGGAAAAGGGAAACAAATAAGGGATAGACAGATGAGGTAGGGTTGAAAAGTAATAGCAGAGAGATGGGAGTACAAGAGAAACAGAGTAAGCAAGAGTAGAAATTAATATTCAAATTTAGGATTAATGTTTATTTGATTATAAAACCCAGTCAATTTGTTTTCTTCCTGTACGAGTAAGAGAGGATAAATACGAGGAAAATATATCCTACTGGAGCGTTCTTGTCTCTATGATTTACTAGCAGATTATGAAACACTCACAAACACAGACACTCATTAACTTTCGAGTGTTTCAGTAGACACTTATCAAGGTGCATCAGAGGAAGGTGCAAACTGGCTCAGTTGTACGGTACTATGCAGCAGACAAGAAGATCGCCCGGGACCAAAGTCACACACTTCAAGACCAGCATGCCTTCTTGGAGAAGCTAGTGGAGGGACTGGGTGACATTTCCCACTGCCCATTAAAAAGCCAAGTGTTTTTCTGCAACCACGCCTGCCCTGCCTCAAAATGGCACTGCTGTCAAAGAGTTGTGACGGTTTAGGAAACTACGTGATTCCAAATCCCCAGACTTCAACCCAGGTTGCCTCTGCACTTCACCTGCATCGTAGAGACAGGATGCTTCCATGACTACCACAGATGAGTATTTGGTGAAATTAAATTCATTTCGCGGCCTTCTATTTTGGATTCTGAGTGTACACTTTGTGATTTTAGTAAGACTTTTTTTTTTTATACTTTTCTCGCATGTTCATTAGTTTGTTAATGAGAGTTGCACACCATTTACTAAAGCTTTGTGGTTTTGGCTGTTATATTTTTGCATCTGATATATTTCTAGCATGGGCCTCAGATTGTGATACACTGACCAGGAAAGGGAGTAGTAGATTGACAGCCCTATCCATAGGCCGACTCCAGGCAGATTCGTAGAGACTAGACGAGAGTATAGTGATGTTTGACTTATTGCCTTACATTGTGATGAGCTACACTGTCTCACGTGTACTGTTAGTCTAGGGTGCCCAGATGTCCCGGTTAGCCCGGGATTGTCCTGGTTTCAAGCTGGGTGTCCCGGGTCCCGACAAATATCGGCAAAACACTAAAATGTCCCGGTTTCTGACATTCACTACCAAATTGTCCCGGTTTTCACCACAATAAAAGTAATAATATTAATAAAAATAATACTGTCATGTTTCCACATACGAGTCAGAGCCAAACAACTGCGCAGAACATGCGCGCGTGCATTAACGTGCGGTTACACAAGGGTCCCGGTTTGGGGGTTTGAAAATGTGGTCACCCTATGTTAGACAGAAGCCCACACACCAGTGACAAAAAGAGAAAAGTGAAGGTGGAGATTAAGTCAACACTGAGTTTAAAGAAAACTTTAGACCCTCAGTTCTCACGACGGTATGCAGCGGACTTCACCTACTGGCAATCTGTCTTAAAGCCACTCATATGATAACCTCCCCTGGGTACCTGTAGCCGGTACGGATGGGTTGAAGAGGAGAAAGAGCTGAGGGAGCAGAGAAGCACATGGGGGAGGAGGAAACAGACAGATACCAAGGCAAGGCACAAGAGGCGTTGTGTTTGCTGGGAAAAGAGAGAGGACAAACGCAGGCTTTCCTAAGCAATAGGTAAAAATCCCAAACCTTGGGAATCCAATCACACACATTTTTGGATGACAGCGGAGAGAAAAAAAAAAAAGTAATAATACAATGGACTCAGACCCACTGGGGTTGTTAAACAATCCAGAGAGAGTGAAACGTTGGACTTACAATGCACATGAGGGGGCACCGCCTGGGTGGTGCAGGGGTCTGCTGGGAGTAGAGCAACCAGGAAAGGCTGAGAACCAAAGCACTAACAGCCAAAAGCAGAGGCCGAACTACAGACGCCTCTCTCCCGCTGTCTTCCTGTGTGAGAGAGGCGATAGACCGCAGTAGAGGACTGTGTTAGTGGGTGGTGAATTCGCGATGGTGGGCTCGGGGGCTGCAACACGTTTAATATGGGGGCTGATAGTAGAGACAGGGTGAATGTGGCAGGGGGCGATAGGTGTTCTTCAAAGCCAAACCGCAAGCTGCGTGCGCGGCAGGGTTGTGCGCGCGCGTCTCCGCCAACCCGCAAGCGTGCGCGCATGTAGCAAAGCAGGGCTAAAAGACCGACAGGGGAGAAACTTACAACATGGAGGGGGAGTTCTAGAAACGACTCCTTTCCCACACTCTCCATCACTTCCTGTCTGTTTCCTTAGAGGCTTGGCAGGCAGTCACGTCTCAAGGGTGATTTGCCGGTCAAGTCAGGTAAGGAGAGAGCGAAGCATACGCTCCGTTTGTCATTGTTTATAAAACGAAGACGAAGGTCGTACGATGACGTTGCACTTGGCTTTGTGTGATGACATCACAGTTTATGATGCTGAGGGTGGGTTTGCACGGGTGAGGCGAGAATCTCTGAAGTCATTACGTCCCACACTGTATAAAATCTGATGAAACTTCTGAATAAATTAATGTATCGGATCACATGAATTACTTTAATGTATCTGACTTTATCTAACAGCCATTTCTAGACAATCCTAATAGCTTATGAAGGGCATAGAACGGTTACAGGGATACTGAGATAGTATGTGGTTGGCGGTCAGTTCAAAGAGGGAGCAAGACAGCTGTGTTCCAAACATTTACACTGCCTGTGGAAATCATTCAGATCCCTTCACTTCAGTCTTCACAATATGTTACGTTACGGCCACATAAAATGGATTACATTTATGTTTATCCTCATCAATCTACAAAAAACACCCTATAAAGTCCAAGCAAAAACAGTTTTTATTCATTTTTCTGAAAGTATAAAAAATGGAAATATATTATTTACATAGTATTTGTATATTATTACATAGTATACAAAGCATTCAGACTTCACTCTACTTTCTTGAAGCACCTTTGGCAGCTCTGTCATGTTGGATGGGGAACGTCACTGAATAGACATTTACAGGATGCACCTGAGCTTAATTTTGAGTGTCAAAGCATATATATATATATATATATATATATAAAAAAATATATAAAATATAAATATAAATGAATTCCGCCAATGTTTTGTCTATGGTAAAAGTAGGCTAACACACAGATACACACGTCAACCAATAAACCCCTGATCCATGATACAAAATAATGAAATTTAGAGACATGGGATTTAATAAGCTCATGTTCTAATCCTCTTTAAATAAACATGTCTAAAATACAATTAGCAATTACAGAGTGTTTAACAGTGAAATTAGGGTTGCCCTCTTTGGCTAAACTCTGTTAAAACACGCTTATGACCCTAATGCATTCACATAAGGCTGATTATATTCTCCCCAAACTAACATTGTTGAAATCAATTAGTGTCCTTCATTCTTGATTCTACAGAGAAATACCAAGAATAATTACAGCAACAGAATAAACTGGGCTGTCAGCACACAGAATGAACCACACACACATAGCTTGCACCTACACACAGAGTTGCAATAAATCAGCTTTGAAGATGACTTTAATACAGAGATCTCCCAGGAGTCAAGATCTTGCTATGCCCAAGTCAAGTCCTTTAGAACATTCAACCAATACCACTAACAACTAGAGCTGTTATGGCAAACTTACAACTGTAATAGCCCCCTAGACTCCTATAATGGCTAACTCACTTTATCTTGACGAGAAAATCAACTCGGACAGCGCTGGTTAACCCCTGACATTCACCTCTACCTCTTAAAAACTACAACAGTGTATGACCTGACCTTATAGGCCTTGTTAAAACTACAACACTGTATGACCAGACCTTATAGGCCTTGTTAAAACTACAACACTGTATGACCAGACCTTATAGGCCTTGTTAAAACTACAACACTATATGACCTGTGCCTCTTAAAACTAAAAACTATGACCTGTAGCAAACCGCCCACACCTTCCAGTAACTCATCTCTAATGCAGTCTGCTGATTAACATAAAGAACCACACAAATGGTCAGACTATGGCTTAACGGCCAAACAATCAGTAGGGTTACGGTCAGTCATATGTGGAACATACAGGGCCTGTAAACATATGCCGGATTCATACAAAGGTTATGGTTCACAACAGATGCAAAGCTGAACTTCCCCTGAGGATGTTAAAGCTGAGAGAATGTGGAGCCCAGCATCCGCATGTATATTTCCCATTTACTTCTAAATAATTGATCACGTGCCTTTCCAAAACTACTTACAGTAGTGAGTGCATGCTCTTACGATTCGGAAGGGTAGTATGACATTTTAATAATGTCAGGGTCATGAATATAATATCGACAGAGTTTGGTGATCTAGACAGCTAGCTGGAAGACTTCCCTGAACAGTATCACTATGGCAGGACAGCTGGCTGTCACTCCCTGCCTTTGTGACAAAGCATGCCTGGATCTATCAGTTAATGTGCCTGTTCTGGGGCCGGACTGCCGGCCTGCCTGCCTACGCACACAGCTGTATATCCTGTACCCTTACCAACACACATACCACTAATTATAATAAAAATAAGGGATACATAACTGTGTTGCAACAAACACACTAACCTGCAGGTTCTATGACCTCCTCAATGACCGGTGGCAAGCGCAGACCATCCATGGTTGCCGGGGCAACTCACACTTGGAAGGAATAGGGGGAGGAGTCGTCTGCGTCCGGAACAGATGCTCTCTTTTACTGCAGAGGTGCAGCGACGGGCAAGCAGAGGAGGACCGGAGCAGAGATGACAGCAGGAGAATGACACAGCTGATGCCCAGGAAAGGTCCTCACGCTCCGGGTAGACTCAGTGGCAGCAGGCCCTCCATCGCTTCGCCCCGGACAGCTGAGAGAATTAAACAGCAAGGAACGGTGGACTGAGATGAACACTGAGATGTACGGGATGACGATCGCTACAGTGCTCTCTGTAGATGTGCTCTTCCTCACAAACCCGTCGTCTCAGCTGCTGCGTGATAGCACCGTCGTTCACAGCCTCCATCGTTTTGATTTGTCTCAGTCGTATCTTCTCTTTACTTACACTGTTACTTTATAACCCCGTCCTCTCAGTTTTTCTCTCACTGTGTACCACTTACTAAACGTCGCTCTCATTTACACAGATGGTCCCTCTAATGTCTACTCTCAGTCCTTGGTCTGGATGTCTAGTTGATAGTCATGCTTTTGCATCCCATCTCGCCCTCTCCCTGTTTCCCATTTTCTGCACGTTCAAACAACACAGACAAAATAATAGATGGTAGATGGAATGCCTATCACACATACGCACAATTGCAAATATTAGATACACACACACACACACACACACACACACACACACACACACACACACACACACACACACTTATTTTACCTTTAATGAGAGACAGACCTTGGAGCTGTGGACAGCTTATTCTCCTGCAGCTTGTGACTAATTTCCCCTCTGTCATTCACTCCTCCCTACTTCCCCCACTCCCTTCCTTCCCCCCTCCCTTTGCTCTGCTGAGGCACCAAGGGAGGGAGGAAGGGCACCGGGGGAGGGAGGAAGGGCACCGGGGGAGAGAGGAAGGGCACCGGGGGAGAGAGGAAGGGCACAGGGGGAGAGAGGAATGGTACTGTACAGGGATTACACAATGGAAATTGGAAATACCTACAATGCATTTGAAAGCTTCTCTTTTGTGTTACAAGGACCTTCAAAATTCATGACAATCAGAATGGCATGTAATGGAATGAAAGGAGGGTACTTGTCTGTGCTCATTATTTCCAACAGATGGAAACAGTACTTACATGTTCAGAGCTTTGACACTGAGCAAAGAAGTCAAGGAGTAACAAATGGAGTGACACTCCACCATACACAATGACTCACAAGCAGGATTCCTTTTTTTTTTTTTAAAGAAAAAAATGGAACAGTGCCGAGCATATAGCATCATACCACTTGCAGTGGCGAGGTTGCTAGGCAACCAAGTCCACTGGTTTGCACCACAACAGGCTACTCAAAGTGCTCAAACTAAAAAACTAAAATAAAAATGGAGAGAAAAGTGTAATATATTTCATACTCCAATATGCATTACTACATACTGACTGTTTAAAGAACGTTTCAGGAAAAATGACAACGTTGTAACTAAACTCACTTTGAGGATATGTTGGATCGCAACCAGAGCCTTGCTCTGTGAGATCTCTCCACGGGGGGCGTAAGAATACCAGAATCGGAACCAGTGAACCTGATTTGGTCACTGTGACGGAGTGGTTATATGTATCCCTGTGCAACACTGCAGCAGAAGTTACATAAGGCTGGCTCCCAGAGGACCACAGAGACTTACTGTGTATGGAGAAAGAGAGGGAATATATAATCAGCGTTATAACAGTGGATGTACAAAGAGTTGCATAAGCTAGCAACACAGGTGTTGCGCCCACCGTGTAACAAGTAGCAGAGATTCGGCTGTTCGCTCCTTTGGGACTCGCTGTGAATGCCTTATCATCACCTGGAGGAGGTACTGAGGGTTGCACAGTCTTTTAATACCACACACACACACACGCACACGCACACGCACACGCACACGCACACGCACACGCACACGCCTAAACTTAACCTTAACTCCTAATCTTAACCTTAAACCCTAGACCTCAGTCATAAGCCTCCAAACTGATTTTGAGACACATGACCGTGTTTAATGTCTTCTTATAATGTCAGGACCAGCGCACACGCAATTTATGCCTACATTACCATTCGGTAAAACTGAGCTACAGTTCAGAAAAAAACAAACCATAAAAAGGCATATAATTCAAACGATTCTTTGTTGCCAGGGGAGAAGATAAAGAGATGACCATTGGTCATGACCAGATTATAAGAACTGCAGCGTTACAGAATAAACAGATGGAATACAGAGCTGTGTTTAGTGACTGGATCTCAGTGAGTTTGAGTGTTATCAACACTACAACAAACTGTGGCATGGATCTTATTCTGTTTAAGAAGCAGTGACTCATGTATTGGCACAGAAACAGTGACATAAAAACACACCACCAACACTATGATGGAATATGATGGAATACTACTACAATTAAAAGGGATGAATCAATGAGTTTCCTAACAAAATCACCTTATGATTACTATTATATAGATCCTCTGTGGTTATTCGGTAACGGAAACAAAACATACCTCACCCAAGTTGCTGTTTAGTCCTACATTCTCAGAACCTTGAACATTGGGGTCCTATGGAGCTCAGTTGATTGAGCATGGCTCTTACTATGCCAAGGTTGTGTGTCGATTCCTATGGGGGACAGGTACATAGGGGAAAACAAAAAGTATGGGGAAAAACTATGAAAATGTACAATACTCTCATTACAGTAAGTACCTCTGGATAAGAGCATCTACTAAATAACCTAATGTAAATGCTGGGAGAAGGATCAGTCAGAGCAGGTTAAAATTACATTTCAGAAATATGTGGGCATATAGTCAATTAAAAGAGAAAAACGTATGAAAGCACTGAATAGCCAGCACAAGTGTACACATTTCGATTAACCATTTATGGTACAGCCCCATCTACAGGAAAGTATAGGACACCTACTGAAAAAAAAATCATGAATCTGCTTAAGTGACTTAAAGATAAAACAAAATAGCCCTTTTCAAAACAGTCGTGAACACTTTGCATATATATATATATATATATATATATATATACATACATACATATATACACACACACACACACACACACGTTTATTTTTTTCAGTTATTTCGTTTTTGTGGCGATATTTATAACATATAGGTTTGTCGAATGAACACATCTAACACTGGTAATGTGTTAATAGCAGAGACTGAACAGAAAGGAAGAGATACAAATCACATACGACCCTGAACTGAGGACCATAGTAGAAACGCTTGTAGACGCCAAAATAAGGTCAGAAACACATTTCTTCAAGGACACAATGTCACGAAAAATAAACAATATGTTAAAAACATCAATTTAAATATCTCATATTTGGAAAAAGAGTTATGTTGTGCAAATGTTCTGTTTCTGAGCTGACGCTGATTTCACAGAGCTTTAGAAGGGGTACGCTCCTGGTCACGTACTTACCCATAATACATCGCGGGGCTAACTGAAAACGTAGAAGTGGCGTAAATATATAATACTGAGGTTTCCTATCTCCCCTAAAGTATCTCTGGTAAAAGCAAGCATTTGAGGAAGTGTGTGCATGTAAAGGTCGACCAGCCGGCAAGTTCAGGTATGGTCTGACTCCGTATTGCTATTATACTTGTTTATACGATAACCTACACGTTGTATTAAAGCATGACTAATTTGAAGTGCTCGGTCATTGCGCATAAAACTGCAAAAAGGCCTAACGTATCAAAAGCAGCTAGCTAGCTTCTGGCGTTGCTAGCCCTCATACTAATATATATATATTTTTAAATATACACTGTAACCAATGAGGTTTAGATCCTTGTATGGATAGAATGGATTTTGGCTAGTTACCTACTAATAATGTTGTGCTGCTGGTGATTATGATGTGGTTGGCCAGTGTCTGTACAAACAGCGCAAAATCCCGTGTGGAACAAGCTTGCTTATCACTTTTTTTTCTTATATTACTTTATTCTCCACCGCTTCTAGGTTTACTGCATGTTGTGTCTGGAGAGAAGGATGCTGGGACTTGTAGGAGGGAGTGACTTCAACATTGTTTTGGGGAGACTACAAAGATGCGTTTTGAAGTCTTCAGCAACCCGACAGACTAACTCCACACATAATTTTCAAAGCGCACGGCTCTCGTCAAAAACAACTCTCTACAGACATAACACTTCGACACCCCCACAGCAGACATTCTGGAGTTCCAGTTGCCCTCTCTCCTTTCCCCTTATTACCCAAAGGGCCCTCCTCTCCCAGGGATCCAACACATCCACAGCGAAGATCAAGCTGCGTACGCGCCTTGTAGTTACCCTGCTGTTCGGCGGCAGCATTCTGAGTGCTTGGTGGTACGTGCACAATGAGAAGGAGCAGAAGCATCGGAGGCAGCGAATAGAACAGCTGAAACAGGTGGCTGTGGGCCAGGGGGACTTCAGCCTCCTCGACCACAGGGGGCACCGCAGGACCAAGAAAGACTTCCTTGGCAGCTGGGTGTTGCTGTACTTCGGCTTTACCCACTGCCCCGACATCTGCCCTGACGAACTGGATAAGCTGTCAGCTGTAGTGGCCAGTTTGGACAAGGATCCTTCACTTCCCACAGTCCAACCGCTGTTTGTGACGGTCGACCCGGAACGAGACGATGTGTCAGCCCTGGAAAAGTACGTCAAGGACTTCCATCCCCGGTTGATAGGCCTGACGGGTACCCCAGAGGAGGTGAAGATGGCGGGGAAGGACTTCCGGGTGTATGCCAGCCCTGGACCTAAGGATGACGATGGGGACTATATAGTGGACCATACCATCCTCATTTACCTCGTCAGCCCAGACGGACTTTTCCTGGACTACTACAACAGGTTGAAGAACGATGTGCAGATTGCTGAGAGCATCAGGAACCATATGAAAAACTATGTTAAACTCCCTAATTGAATGACAGTACAGTAACTACACCAAGACAACCAAAATGCTACATTGTTAAACAGAGTGAACCAAAATACAGTCAAAGATGCCCAAGACGGCCATTGAGAAATGATTCCCTGACCACAACAATATTAAAGCTTAATTTAGGCTATGCTGTCTGTGTCATTGGATTGTTTGTGTCTGACACTGAAGATGAGCTGGATATAAAAATACCACAACAATATGGACGATGGTCGAGGTTTATTTTTTTTCCAATTGGCACGAGTAAAAAACAAATGATTTCTTATAAACCAGCGATGCATAATTTTAAAATACACATTACATCTGAGAGCGTTTTCTTAAAAGGGTGTCACTTCCAATATAAAAAATGGATGACTAGTTCTGCATGCAAGTAAAAAGTAATGTATACAACAAGAACAACTAATGCCAAAAGTTTCTCTCATTGACTAGTCATCATACTATTATTGTGTGACATCTATGAAATATAATGTGTTGATGTAGGTTTTCCCTGATAATTGGAACCATGTGTGTAATGACAGACAGAAATACAGTAAGTACAAATAGAGGACAGTCACTTCAGATCAACAATAGACTGAAGGTTGAAATAAATAAAAGTAGGTGAGCGAACAAGAGAATGGGAGCAAACACGTCGCATTGATGGAGTACAGTATCGCTGTTCTGCAACAAGTGACCTTACACGCACAGGATTGTGTACCACGTTCCAAAGTACTGTGTTTGTTGGCCCCACTGAGTCCGTGAGGGGCAGGAGCGGACGTTGTGCACACAAACGGGTTCAAGAGACTAATGGGTCATATAGGATCTGAAGTTGCCTGTGACGCTACAGGGGCGTTTTTAAAACGTTGGTTGGCCCTGTGTTTGTTCAGCAGAGTGAGCCCCATGGTGTCTATGCTTTCCTCCAGACCCTCACGCCGGTCAATTTCCACTGTGTAGTCATTAGCCTGAGGAGATGATCATAATAAGAACCTCTATCCAATGTTTCCTTAATTCCAACAGACAAACACATCTTAAGCGAAAACCAATCAAACTAATTTGTTGTTCAGTAAAATAAAGTATCTCTAAAGATCGAGTGTTTAGCATCACGACCGTTGACCCCATTGTTACCGGATAACAACGCTTTATTAGACGGTAATCATTTACACACAAACACACCAGACTCACCAACTGTAGGGAAGCCAGCATGTACTTGCAGGCCTCGAAGTTGTCCATGCCATTTACTACAGAGGCAAAGGATCTCCTTTGGCCCACGCTACTCAACGCCGCTACGATCCTGTCCCCATAGTCATGGATGTCAAAGGCAGGACGCTCCTCCTAAAGGCAGGGCAGGGAGGGTCAGGAAAGTTAGACGAAGAGCTAGAGGGGATTGCATGAGTATTCACCCGCATTTAAGTTAGCAGACTTATGCAGAGT
This sequence comes from Esox masquinongy, assembly GCA_016801175.1. Taxonomy (NCBI): domain Eukaryota; kingdom Metazoa; phylum Chordata; class Actinopteri; order Esociformes; family Esocidae; genus Esox; species Esox masquinongy. The sequence continues at coordinate 107,564 of JACXGI010000865.1, forward strand.
GACTTAAGAGGAGTGAGTGCATACATTTTCATACTTCTATTCGTACTGGCTCCACACAGGAATTGAACCCACAACCCGGGCCTTGTAAGCACCATGACAACTGAGTAACGAAGACCTGGACTTTCATGTTAATTTCTGTCACCCAAGTGTGACTAAAACACATCAATTTATAAATTAATCATGTTTCTTTCCTAAAACATTTTAATGTCAAAGTGGATGTTGTTTTCATACATGATGCTCCTTCACAAACACGTTGGACTGGAACATTCATGAAATTATGTATTTTGAGCAAGATATGCTCATGAACCATCACTCCAAACAATCCATATTCAAGCACTTTAAATGGGCATCATCCCCAGCAGGTAATCATTTGAGGTTGGCTCAATTTTACATGTTGGTCACATCACAGGTGTAACCTAATTAGTAAATTGCCCAATTCACTGCATAAAACAGGTGTGCTGGGAATGTTCCCTGAAGTATTAAGGCAACAATTGTCAGAAGTTTTCATTGGTGCAGAGTGATGTCAGAATTGGGATAATTACCCTTTTGCAAAAAAAAACAAATAATGCAAAAGCTTTAGCTGCCAAGGTAATAACTGACACAATCCACTGTAGCAGAGCACACACACATCACATCCTGTAGAAACCGACAGAGCAAACAGTGATCAAGTTAATCAAACAGATACTTGGTCCATTTTTTTAACAAAAATGGATGTAAAGTATGTAATCCAACTTTACCTGATAGATGAGCTCTGGTCGTATTTTGTCCTCCCATTCCTTCACCCTCTTTGACAGGGCTGTCTCCTGGGCATAACCCTGGGCGTTGACTAGGAACTGCTCCTGAAGTGAGAGGGGGTGCATGTTAACAGCTAGCGACATACTCCTCCAGTACTCCTCACTGGACCAAGAAACACTGGAACAGGCCAACACATACCACACTCTTCTTAACCAGGTCTTCATAAGTCAGTCCTTCCATGTCTCCCCCTGGCATCAACAGAAACATTGTCATTGTAAACACTTAGAACTATGCACTGTTGTATTTCTGCTTTTATGGTCTTAACCATGACAGCCACAATTTCATTTCAGTTTTACATTGCCCATTAACATGACAGTGACAAGTTACAACTCTAGTCAATTAATGTACAGCAGAGACAATTTCTCTTTGCGACTTGCCTTAATGTGCGTGTGGATACGTTCCTTTTTAAATTTATTTCACGTGGGGCATTGACAGGCGTTTTCTGTCATAGCTATTGTTGTCAAACTGAACAAGAATGCGGACCGGCTGAGAGAAAGACCATCACAATACTATTTACCTGGTATGAAGTCCTGACCGCCCAGGAAATCTGCTGGGGCTTCATCCGTTAAGAGTTCATGTTCATTGTCAGACAGGTCACCGTGCAGGCCTGGTGGGTCGTGGTGTCTGAGGTCATCTTCCTCCTCCCCCCCGCCATCATCTCTCTCGTCCAGCTGCAGGTACGTCCTTCTCAGCTCCTCATCAGACACAAACACACCCTGGAAGGGCAAAAGGCGGTTTGTTAACTACAATGTCAGAAACACATTCAACTAGAAAAGCAGCGCCAGACAGTCCTTGTGTCATGAGTCGTACAAGCGGTTTTGAACTGCGTCGCGAATTGCTCATTAATATCAGTTGCGTTTTTGAATGGGCTACAACACGTCAAAGAGAAATTTAAATTCATTCTAATAGCTATTTATTGTATAAATCACAGCCGTGTTTATTTTCACAACCACTATCAACGTTGAAGCATGTCGGTTTTTTAATGCATTTCACTTCAACAACTTTAAATAAATCCAATGATATGGATATGAGTAGTCTTCTTGAACAACACCCTTTGGCTCAAGTGTGCTGATCTGATCTGCGAGTTGTGCGCCAGCTTAAATGTACAACACTACAATGTAGGGGGGACAACATGGTAGACTTCGCAAGTGATGCTTGAAGCTTGTGTCTTTCTTTCACTGAACTACTCTCACTTTCTTTGCGGTCCACTGGACCTTTGTTCTTGAACCGCCGCAATCCCAAAGAAACAAACAATGAGTTGCGGCCGGTGGTACTAATTGAAAAGGGAAACGCATGATCCCAACCCTGGTACACACATACCGTTTTCCTCAGAATCCTCTTACGCGTCTTCAGCTTGTCTTTTATTTTACTCATATAGATGTAGTTCAAGTCTGTAACAGAAACCCCATTTGCTCTGAGTGTCATACATTCACCAGTCTGAAACTAATTAATTTAATGAGACGTAATGGAGTTGTGAGATCCACTATTACCTGTATACGTGGGCCCACTCTTCAGTTTGGGTTCAGGAGGATCATCTGCGACAAGAGGCGGCGAGTGTCAGGACATCTCTGTTTAGATACCTTCCATTCAGTCTTATTAGACACTAACATTAATACACAACACTTACATGTGCCTGTGTACCAGCTCCAAAAGTCTTGCAGTGCAGAGGGGCCTTTCCTTTTTCTCTTTCCAGAATCATCCAGACCCAGAGGAACCTTATAAAATATCCCTACAGCAAAACAACACACATTTAACACAGGCATCGATTATATGGTGTGATTCAGTGACTAATACAACAGAGAGTGCCCTCACCTATTTTCAGAGGCCTGTCTTCTCCGACTGTTTCATAAAGGTCATGTAACCTCCATACGTTTGCCTGCATCACAAAGAAAAAAACAAACATTACAAATAAGTTAATTTTGAATAGAATAAACCCCAGTTATTTTCCATCTCTAAATGTTTTGTGGCTTGTCCACTATGTATGGTTGTCCGTACTGCCTGTGCCCTGTCCTCCTCTGTCCTCTGTTTCTTCGTCTCCTCCTCAGAGATCTGCTGGACCCTCCTCTCCCTCAGCATCCTCCCTTCACTGGGGGCCTGGGAGAGAACAACTAAAATTGAACCACCCTAGACATGGAAGCACGGTTCTGTGTAGCGATCTGTATGCGATTGCCACTCCAACCTGGTGTCTGTCAACATGCTCCTCCAGTCCCTGGTCCATCTCCATCCCAATGTCCTCTAGAGGCAGGAAGTTCTCTGCGCCGTCATCACCGACAACGAGATCCTCTCCCGTGAGCTCTGTGTCCACAGTAAGGAGATTAGCACCCAGCCAGAGCTCATAGATACACACTAAAGAATGGTTTATTCTGAGGTGAGGTGGACCTGGCAACGTAGCATTAAATTAAAGGCCTATTTCACACAGTTTTCCACTTTAGCTTGATTCAGAGTTTGAGCTTTTGCTTCACCGCTGTATTCTTCTACTGTAGTTGGTTTCACACTGGTCAAGGAACTAACATTAATTTACAAAAGCTTGACCGCCCTTTTTGAGGGAATTACGGTAAACTCACTGGAGTTCCAAATAGGGGTTTAAGCCTCCCTTTGTAGAGACTGTTGGAAGAAAAACACCACCAATGCTCCTAGCCCAATCAGAGAACAATAATCTATGACAGAGGTGTTAAAACTATTTAGCTGGTGTACAGCTTTTGGTCTTAACCAAGGCTCAGAGAACCACACCAGAAATCTTCAGTCAAAGTGAACAAAAAAAACATCAAATTTTCAATGCTTCCTGACCAGATGTACAGCTTTCCTTTCAGTGATTCTTAGCAACTGGGAAAGCGACTTAATAAATTAGTGCTCAGTTTTCTTCCACAGCTGTGTAGTGAATAGACCTAGATACAGTGATGTGGATATACAGGTGCTGGTCATAAAATTAGAATATCATCAAAAAGTTGATTTATTTCAGTAATTCCATTCAAAAACTGAAACTTGTATAATGTATACATTCATTCCACACAGACAGATATATTTCAAGTGTTTATTTCTTTTAATTTTGATGATTATAACTGACAACTAATGAAAACCCCAAATTCAGTATCTCAGAAAATTTGAATATTGTGAATAGGTTCAATATTGAAGACACCTGGTGCCACACTCTAATCAGCTAATTAACTCAAAACACCTGCAAAGGCCTTTAAATTATCTCTCAGTCTAGTTCTGTAGGCTACACAATCATGGGGAAGACTGCTGACTTGACAGCTGTCCAAAAGACGACCACTGACACCTTGCACAAGGAGGGCAAGACACAAAAGGTCATTGCTAAAGAGGTTAGCTGTTCACAGAGCTCTGTGTCCAAGCACATTAATAGAGAGGTGAAGGGAAGGAAAAGATGTGGTAGAAAAGTGTACAAGCAATAGTGATAACCGCACCCTGGAGAGGATTGTGAAACAAAACCCATTCAAAAATGTGGGGGAGATTCACAAAGAGTGGACTGCAGCTGGAGTCAGTGCTTCAAGAACCACCACGCACAGACGTATGCAAGACATGGGTTTCAGCTGTCGGATTCCTTGTGTCAAGCCACTCTTGAACAAGACACAGCGTCAGAAGCGTCTCGCCT
>JACXGI010000866.1:0-112326 GCA_016801175.1 Esox masquinongy
CAATGACCTTTTGTGTCTTGCCCTCCTTGTGCAAGGTGTCAATGGTCGTCTTTTGGACAGCTGTCAAGTCAGCAGTCTTCCCCATGATTGTGTAGCCTACAGAACTAGACTGAGAGACCATTTAAAGGCCTTTGCAGGTGTTTTGAGTTAATTAGCTGATTAGAGTGTGGCACCAGGTGTCTTCAATATTGAACCTTTATAACAATATTCAAATTTTCTGAGATACTGAATTTGGGGTTTTCATTAGTTGTCAGTTATAATCATCAAAATTAAAACGAATAAACACTTGAAATATATCAGTCTGTGTGGAATGAATGTATACATTATACAAGTTTCACTTTTTGAATGGAATTACTTGAAATAAATCAACTTTTTGATGATATTCTAATTATATGACTAGCACCTGTATGCTGTTGGACTATGCACTCTTGTTGAAGTTCTGATTTAAATTACTATTTTTTCATGTTATAAGGAAGACACTCCTGTTTCTTTTGTCCCTTAAATTTCCATATGCTCCTGGGAATTTAAGTTACCCGTGTTTACTATTATTATAAATGGATCAGCTAAATACAAATTACACATTTATGTGTCTGTTTCTTCACCTCCGCATGCCTATTTGCCTTTGCAGATCTCAAATCTCCAGAGAAGTTTTATCTTTGATGCTTGTACTGTAATTGTAATACTCTCTTTATATATTAAATTAATTTGTTGAATTAATTCATTGACAATTTGGAATTAATCTAAATTGGGTCAAAATCAATTTCCTTCATGGTCTATTCATCTGCTTATCTTTGGACTGATCGAGGTCTGTATCGAAGCATGAGATCCCATGGCGGCTCATGCAGGCTCAGGAGGCTGGAACAGGAATGAATGTACACAAGCACACTTTCTAACTGCTACTAGCAGAATCCTTTTAAATGTAAGTGTAATGTTTGCTCATACTTTCATGTTATAAACTTTAATTTTCTGTCTTTTTATTGTTGCATTGTCATGAGGGATTCGGCAAATACACATTTTCACTTGACACTGAACTATTTGTACCATATATACCATATCTTTAATCACAATACTGTCTTCAGTATTGCATCCTTGCTACATTGTTTTATTTACTTTTTTATAACAGATACAGTATACTTATTTTTATGTACTTTTTATTTCCATTGCATTATTTTAAAATATTTTTTGCAAGACCTGTCTTTACTACAATTTCTATTTCACATAATTGTCATAATCTATAGACTCAATACAATTCAGTGCGGTTAACACCTTAGGTGCGTGTGGGGGAGGTAAATGTGTGACCAGTCGAGCAGCGTTACCGTAGGTGGTCAGACAGGTCAATGGTTCAGCAGTCTGACAGCTTGCTGACAGAAACTCTCCAAGCCTCTTAAATATCAGATCCAATGCTTCAGTACATTCACTTTCTGACCGATGGTAGGTAAAAAAACCAGCATGTGGCTGGGATGTTAGAGTCCTTCATAATCTGAGAGACCTTTTTCAGGTATTGTTATGGATAGATGTCCGTTAATATGCTGACCTGTGGTTACCAGCCATGTGCAGGGCAGTTCCCGTAAAAGGCCGTCACACATATGGTCAGGATTCAGTTGATGGTGCAGTGATACAGTGTGGAGGGGCCCCAGGGTGGAATGTCAAATTTCATTACCCGCCTTAGGAAGTTTAGTCTATGTTATGCCTTCTTGACAACATTCTTGCCATTGATGGTCCATGAGAAAACCTCATGTGGATGCAGAGGAATGTAAAACTGCTTACGCACATGCGTACGCTGACACTCAATTTTAAATTTTTTGTAAATGACTGGGGTGTGATTATCATCAAAGAGTATCATCACAGGTACATGTCAGCCAGGCGAACAGCAATAATAAATTAAACAACTTTGCAATATTCTGCAACAATCTGATATTCTAGTACTAAGGCTGAAAATGGCTGTCCCTAGTAGAAACGAATCTACTAGGTTGGTACTGTATGCAGGAGGTACATCTTTTGTACTAGCATAAGAGGGAACAGAAGTCTATCAGCAGGAATATTCTAGGTGTGTCTCATGCTTGAGTAAGAGTTTAGAGTTGAAGAGAATCAATGGAGGATAGAAAGCAGCTGTCTGGCATTGAAACAAATTAAACTTGAGAGGGAAATTTGGATTACATCCTTAAAGTACTCAGGGATGAGTTTCTATGCACCAAGAATTCTTGACAGTTTAACCTTATATATATATATATATATATATATATATATATACACAGTGGATATAAAAAGTCTACACACCCCTGTTAAAATGACAGGTTTTTGTGATGTAAAAGAATGAGACAAAGATAAATCATGTCAGAAATTTTTCCACTTTTAATGTGACCTATAATGTGAACAATTCAATTGAAAAACAAACTGAAATCTTCGAGAGGGAATGAAAAATAAAAACCTTACAATAACCTGGTTGCATAAGTGTACAACACCCTCTTATAACTGGGGATGTGGCTGTGTTCAGAATTAACCAATCACATTCAAACTAATGTTAAATAGAAGTCATTACACACCTGCCATCATTTAAAGTGACTCTGATTAATCACAAATAAAGTTCAGCTGTTCTAGTAGGATTTTCCTGAGATTTTCTTAGTTGCATCTCAGAGCAAAAGCGATTTCCGCAGAGAGCTTCCAAAGCATCAGAGGGATGTCATTGTTGAAAAGACGAGAAGAAAACTGGTCAGGGAGGCTTCCAAGAGGCCTACAGCAACATTAAAGAAACTGCAGGAATTTCTGGCAAGTACTGGCTGTGTGCTACATGTGACAACAATCTCCTGTATTCTTTGAATGGGCTATGGGGTAAGGTGGCAAGATGGAAGCTTTTTCTTACAAAGAAAAACATCCAAGCCCGGCTGAAGTTTGCAAAAACAAACATCAGGTCCCCCAAAAGCACGTGGGAAAATGTGTTATGGTCTGATGAAACCAAGGTTGAAGTTTTTGGCCATAATTCCCAAAGGTATGTTTGGCGCAAAAACAACACTGCACATCACCCAAAGAACACCATACCCACAGTGAAGCATGGTGGTGGCAGCATCATGCTTTGAGGCTGTTTTTCTTCAGCTGGAACCGGGGCCTTAGTCAGGGTGGAGGGAATTATGAACAGTTCCAAATACTAGGCAATTTTGGCACAAAACCTTCAGGCGTCCGTTAGAAAGCTGAGGATGAAGAGGAAGTTCACCTTTCAGCACGACAACGACCCAAAGCACACATCCAAATCCACAAAAGCATGGCTTCACCAGAAGAAGATTAATGTTTTGGAATGGCCTGATGTGCCGTGAATGGCCTGATGTGCCATTAAAAGTGGACAAAGTTCTGACATGATTTATCTTTGTCTCATTCTTTTACATCACAAAAACCTGGCATTTTAACAGGGGTGTGTAGACTTTTTATGTCCACTGTATATACATATATATATATATATATATATATATATACACACCAGCCTTCACCCGTTTCACTTCTTGAAATGGGAAAACAAAACAAAAAGAAAACATTGGAGATACAGGATCTGCACATCTACACTGCAAATAAATGCTATAAATCCACAAAACATCCCACGTCCACACCACAATCTGAACAGGACTTTTTCCAGGTCACTCCAATCATCTATGTACTGTGTCGATATCTGGCGAAAGTTTTATTAACTATCGGAGTGTGACTAGGCCATTGGACTCTTATCCGTACCAAGCCAATGGTATGGCATATATCGCGCAACCCACTTTGTTCTAGCACTGACTTCACTGAGTAAAGAAATTTACATTTACTGTATTGCATTGCTGTCCCACTTAGCTATCTTAAGATGATGGTAGCAGACACACTCTGGTGTCTGCTAACTGATTAAATCTTTAAAAACCAAGTCAATGAAAACATACAGATTTGTTTAAACTGTAGCTAAACTGTCATACCCATTTCTGTACCTTGCTCATGTTGGAATGGATTCTCACGGCACAACAGCACAATCCATTTTAAATTTCAAAGTCTATTAATACCCTCCAGGAACCCTGGTTTTCAAGGGGAGCCCCTTTTGAAGTTGCTGGCTTGACCAGCAGAGGGGAGGGCTATCATTCCACTTTGGACAAGGCACCCTGCAAGACTAAACTAGCTTTAAGTAGTGTCTTTTGAAGTGCTAGGTTTGACCAGCTGGACCAAAATGTGGCACCTGTCAGCCTTTTATCTTCCTGCAAGATGTCAGTGTACCTTTCTTTGTCCAATAATAGAGTAGTGCCCTGATTTATAGCATATACATACATCCTCATAGATTATTATTTTGTACAGAAAACCAATACATCCTAAATACAGAATCTGATATTAAACATGCATCTTGAAACCAACTTGAATTAAATAATTCCCTTTGCCAGTGCTCTGCTCCAAGCCTCTATCTATTTTTCCTCAGGCTGAACTTGGCTTTCTGCAAAGCATTCTCCGCTCTCTTTGACCGTTCCCATCAGACAGACTGGTGTCTAACTGAATTAAGAGAAGCTACTTTAATAGTGAACCTTGACTCCCTCCAGGTCCCACTGCCTGAAGGCGCCGGCAAACAGTCTAACAGTCTTGGCGGGCAGTCACATCCCAAACTCACAGTTCCATCACCCTCCCTCTCACCTTTCATTGCACTACTGGAGAGGCAAGTTGGTTTATCATTATCACTCTCATGGGCCAAACTGACCCACCTTGATCAAGGAAGTTGAGGATGTGACTATAGGGCTGCATACCATTTCAAAAATCTATCCATTAATTTATGTCAATGTACACACCTGTTCATGGATTTTGAACAACTGGCTTGGCTCCAGCCTACTAAATTGCTTGTGGCAATTACATTTTTTGTAGTCAAATAATAACACACAAGGTCCTGCTTAAGCAAAGACTCACAGATTTGTTTTACCCTATCGGCGCCAAGATTTGATGTAGCAAACTTTTGGTTCCAAACCCTAGCGTACTAACCTCTAGGTTATCTATTGGTTGGAGCTAGAAACAGTTAGACTTGTGGGAACATGAAAATATTTGTGTTTGCTGTACAACATGTATGTAAAGTCCATCCATCTAAAGGTAAGCAAGGTACTGTGGCTAACCTTGCTTATTGAAAGACACTTGCAACATTCATATCTTATATCTTCCAGATTTTGAAAAAATCTACTTTAAAGATTGTTGGTCAGTAAAAGCGGTACTGTCGAGCCAAAACAGGTCCCCGAAAAGGACATACTAAAGTATTTCATGTTTGTGCCAACATGCCCTATGCCCAAATCACTTGCTTTGAAACCTATTAATTGATGGCTAACTGAAGTATGATAGTGATTCTACTTTATTTTGCACAAATAAACAACATACTACCGGACCAGACCACAATGTGAGGTTTCAAAATAGGTTTTTGTGAAAGTCCCATGGTTTATTCATAATTTGTTTGATCTGTTATAGCATTCTACACACACAATATGGCCAAAAGTATGTGGACACCCCTACTAATTATTGAGTTCAAGTGATTCAGCCACACCCATTGCTCACAGGTGCATAAAATCCAGCACATAGCCGTTAAAACTCCATATAGGATGCCACCGTTTTTAAGTCAGTCCATGAAATGTCTGCCCTGTTAGATCTGTGCCGATGCCCTGCAACTGCAAGTGCTGTAATTGTGAAGTGGAAGCATCTGGGAGCAACAACAGCCAAGCCACGAAATGGTAGATCATGCAAACTCAAAGAGTGGGGCCGGTGAGTGATGAAGCAGGCAGAGCATAAAAATCACCTATTATCTGTTACATCACTCACCACAGTTCCAAACTGCCTCTGGAAGCAACATCAGCACAAGAACTGTGTGTTGGGAGCTTCATGAAATGGGTTTCCATGGCTGAGCAGCTGTACACAAGCTTCCCATCAACATGCGCAATGCCAAGCATTGGCTGGAGTGGTGTAAAGCATGCTGCCACTGGTCTCTGGAGCAGTGGAAATGTGTTCTCTGGAGTGATGAATCACGCTTCACTATCTGGCAGTCTGATGGATGAATCTGTGTTTGGTGGATGGCAGGAGAACACTTCCTACCCTAACGCATAGTGCCTAGTGTAAAGTTGTGTGGAGGAGGGATAATGGTCTGGGGCTGTGTTTCAGGGTTTGCGGTAGGCCCCTTAGCTCCAATGAAGGGTCATATTAATGCTATAGGATACAAAGACATTTTAGACTATTAGGTGCTTCCAACATTGTGGCTGCAGTTTGTGGAGGGCCCTTTCCTGTTCCATCAAGACTGTGCCCCTGTGCACAAAGCGGGGTCCATAAAGACATGGTTCGACAAGGTTGGTGTAGATGAACTGGAGTGTCCTGCACAGAGACCTGACCTCAAGCCCACTGAACATCTTTGGGATGAATTGGAATAAGCCAGAATCAATATCTCACAAATGCTTCATTGGGTGAATGGGCACAATTTCCCATAGAGACACTCTAAAATCTTGTGGAAAGCCTTCCCAGAAGAGTGGCAGCTGTTATAGCTGCAAAGGTGGGGCCAACTTCATATTAATGCCCATGGTTTTGGAATGTCCACATACATTTAGCCATAATGTGTTTTACAATGCATTTCTATGCACCATAGTAGTAAAACCCAATTTCATTGAAAATGACAATGGTCATACCTACATAGGTCCTAAAATGAAGATCACAAAATCACAAAGGGCAAAGATGATAAAGGGAAAGTTCTTACTTGGATCAGATAAGATGGAGTCTGTCTTTGGCAGGAATTGGTCACAGCGTATACCCTGGTAGCCTTCTCTACACCTGTAAATAAAAATACAAGCCAGTCAACACAGTAGGAACTTGGGATAAATTAATTTTAGTATTAGTTACATTTTTTGTTTAGGTGTAATTTTGATAGCTGCTTGATTATATGGCATACACAGCTAATTTGACTGGCAACCTATATATATATATATATATATATATATATATATATATATATATATATATATACACATCCATATTTCAAAATGACCTCAGATATATTGAAATTATTTTCTTTTGCAGCTTCATGTGTAGATTTACAAAAAACAATAGATGTATAAAATGAGACTGTAATTCCACCTAGTAACAACAAAACCGACTTCTGGTGATTCTTTTTTGTCATGTCTAATAGCCAGATGTGTTAGTGCTGTAGTCAAATGTGAGTTTAACAAAGGAAAACACTGAAGAGAGAAAATGGTCAACAACAGTATATCTATTTTTTATAGTTGATATAATAATATACTATAACAAAAATAATAAAAATGGGTTCTCTCAGGAAGACAGTGACAGTAATAATAATAAATCATGAATTGTATCATTACTTTTCACACAGACAAATGCTTGCTATCACTGTCTTTGCATCCACATCTTGTCGCCGTTTGAAAAAGCATTGGAGCCCAAGGGGAAGAACCTTCACTCCTCTCCACAATGTGCTTTGAGAGGGAAAAGAGGAATGGACGAAACAAGTTGAGAATCTCAATTGCTTTTCCTTGATTTCTCAAATCCCAACGCCGACCTCACAACCCATTAAATGTTTACAAAGATGTGCCAATTTAAAGTTAATTTCCACTTATTTCCAGAACATTGTGCCATGGAGTGAAGTAGCATTCCACCAGTGTCAACTTGAAAATAACAGTCAAAATGTATAGTGACCATAATCTTAACTGAAGATCCCTCCAGTCTTAACCAGACCTAAGCTCCCCAACATTTTGCAAGTATTGAGCCCAGCACAAAAACTTGTATCACAGGTCAGGTGATGTGTTTGCTTGTGCCTGAACTGAGCCACCGACCGAACTACACCTGCTTTGGGCACTTTGCTAGGCAATTAAGGTACAATCAAGATAGCAGGTGTGGAATGAGTAGGCTAGCCAGGCTGACGAGACCAACGTGAATCACAGCACAGAGAGCTGATGCGACTCATTGGTCTGGACTGCAGCCAATTGTCAATCTACAAAAATCTCTCAGAAAATGTGTCAGCATTTTGATTGGTTCTTATTTACTAGCTATTTGCATGTGCAACACCGCAAGCTTCCTCATCAATTCACTAAGGCAGAGATTTGAAGTAGAATAAATGAAGTAACAAAAATGTCAGTTTACTTTTATAGGTGCTTTAGTAAAATATTTGTTATGATTCATTCAACTTAAAATTGAGATATCCAACCAGCGGTGCACATCCGCTTAATTATTTACACCTTTTGCCAAAAACATCAAAACTCCCTTTTCTGAATCCTAAGTCAAGAGGACTTCTACTCTGATGTCAGCCAGCCTATCAGTGTGCAGCATATTGGATCATTATAGGACTATGATTTCACTGTTTATTAAGGCTATCATGGGTGGGCAGAAGGACAAAGAGGAGGAAGAAGAGACAGCTTCATTAAGAATGTTTACAGCGGTGAGGGGAAATAATGCACAAGAGATACGGATCCTTGCAAAATACGTGCAGAAACAAATACATCTGATATGCCTTTTCCAGCAGGATGGAAGGTGTGCATGTGTCAGCCACTAATATCTGCAGACGACTTAAACAGATTGAATTCAAGGGTGCAAAAACACCAGTTAGCCTCAAAAACAGGATGGCCTAACAAGTATCTAATAGACCCTGCAAAGTTCTGGAAAACAGCATTTTGAATAGATTAGGCAAAGACAAACATATACCTTGTATTTGGCAAGGGGAATGCACAGAGAACAAATAAACTGACATTTTATTTTACTTTTATTTACACAGGGAATCAAACTTAGACCTAGGTCTCTGTTGCAGTTGAGCCCTGAAATAATAAAAACATAAAAAATACACAAACATTAATAAAAGCAATCACAATTGATAATAAAATTGATATTTATCAACCATTTGAACTGTCTTAAAGGAAAACATCAACAATTCTCTGGCCTTTCTGGTAGTCAGGGAGTCCAAACCAAAATTTAAAAGACAATGACGTATGTAATAAAATGGAAAATGTCATTTCTGTGTAATATCTGATTTGTTTCTAAGATAAACACATTTTATAACCAACTAGGCAATGTGTATTTCAAAAGCCAGATCATTATCTAACCAAATCCCAAGGAATTTCAATGAATAAACACATCCTATAATTTTCCAGGGTAGTAATTCTTTTCTTTACCTAGATTTTGGAACCTAGAGAAAATCATATAGTTTTCATTTGAATTTTGCTCTAAACTAGTGTAGCCATTGGTGTGGTACACTAATTTAGAGTGGTAATTGGCCAGCGAAGCATAAGCTGTTGTTTGATTGCTCCTATCACAATATCAGATTGTTTCCCAGTCTATTTAATCATCATGTTACTCACTCAGTGATATGCTGATGCATGTGGGTGTAAATCCAACCACCACCCCTGTATCCACCTGTTTGATTCTGTGTTTCCTTTGTGGGGGGATCAGCCTATGATTTGCCTAAAGGGATTGCTATTAATAATATCATGGTGATGTTATTCTTGGTAGTATCACATACATGATCACGTCAGGGCATTAAGTAACCCCAGTTGAGCAGAACCTAATGCCGAAACATTACATGAACTAATATGTCGCGTTTTCTGTCTGAACCTAAAATCCACAACTGAATTCGATAGAAATCAGACTGAAAGTGGGAAAAGCTGGTGCATGAGATGAGCAGCCATGTTCAGCCCGTAGTGTGTAATAAAAATGTACATACCATCTCAACTGTGAAAAATATTGGAGGGGATATTTATTTTGGACATGTATGGCTGCCACTGGAACTGGCTCTGTTGTCAACATTGTCGATTTAGCTGCTGACAGGATAAAGTATTCAAACAAATCTTGTCTGCTCAGATACAATGAAATACCTCTGAACTCATTTGATGGTGCATCATCTTGCAGCAGGACAATGACCTCAAACACACTGCTATAGCTACCAAAGAAGTTTTCAGGGACAAAAAGTGGAAAGATCTTGACTGACAAGTCAATCAACCAATCAGAATCCAACTGAGCATGCCTTTTATATGATGAAGACAAGAATAAAGAGCACTATATAATACAGCACTATATATGAAGATGGCTGCAATTCAAGCCTGGCAGAACGTCACCAAAGAATGTACAAGTGAATTGTGATGTCTACGGATCGCATACTTCAGGGAATAATTGCATGAAGGATATGATCAAACACTAAACATGACTCCTATGTTGAACATAATGTTAATCTCTACAAATACTTTTGGCACACTAAAATGTTGGGACTTACAGTATGCACACAATGTGCCATTGTTTCTAAATAGTTGAAAATATCCTCAAATTAAAGCGGAAAGATTCTTATTTTTTCCAAACAAAATCTCATGATTAGCACTTTTGTGTGAGCCAAATCTATGAAAGGTATCTTCCCATTAATATATGTTTTTAATCTGTGTCATTACGAAGCCCTAAGAGGTCATCAATGACTTCTTCCTTCACTGGGGTATACACTGATCATTCATAACACTATGACCACCCGCCTAATATTGCGTTGGTCCCCCTTCTGCCACCAAAGCATCCCTGACCCATCGAGATATGGACTCCACTAGACCTCTGAAGGTGTGCTATGGTATCTGGTACCAAGATGTTAGCAGCAGATCCTTTAAGTCCTGTAAGTTGCGAGGTGGGGCCTCCATGGATTGGACTTGTTTGTCCAGCACATCCCACAGATGCTCGATTGGATTGAGATCTGGGGAATTTGGAGGCCATGTCAACACCTTGAGCTCGTTATTGTGTTCCTCAAACCATTTTTGCTTTGTGACAGGGCGCTTTGCCATCAGGGAATACCGTTGCCTTGAAAGGGTGCACATGGTCTGCAACAACGCTCAGGTATCTGGTGCGTGTCAAAATAACATCCACATGAATGGCAGGCCCCAAGGTTTCCCAGCAGAACATTGCCCAAAGCATCACACTGCCTCTGCCGGCATGCCTCCTTCCCATAGTGCATCCTGGTGCCATGTGTTCTCCAGGTAAGCGACGCATACACACCCCATTAGACCAGGCCACCTTCTTCCATTGCTCTGTGGTCCAGTCCTGATGCTCATGTGTCCATTGTAGGTGCTTCCGGCAGTGAACAGGGGTCAGCATGGGCACCCTGACTGGTCTGCGGCTACGCAGCCCCATATGCAACAAACTGTGATGCACTGTGTGTTCTGACACCTTTCTATCAGTATAAGCATTACCATTTCCAGCAATTTGAGCTACAGTAGCTCGTCTGTTGGATCGAACCACACAGGCCAGCCTTTGTTCCTCACGTGCATCAATGAGCCTTGGCCGCCCATGACGCTGTCGCCGGTTCACCACTTTTCCTTCCTTTTGATGGGTACTGACCCCTGCAGACTGGGAACACCCCACAAGGGCTGCAGTTTTGGAGATGCTCTGACCCAGTCATCTAGCCATCACAATTTGGCCCTTGTCAAATTCGCTCAGATCCTTACACTTGCCCATTTTTCCTGTTTCTAACACATTAACTTTGAAGACAGAATGTTCACTTGCTGAGTAATATATCCCACCCACTGACAGGTGCCATGATGACGAGATTATCAATGTTATTCACTTCACCTGTCAGTGGTCATAATTTTATTTCTGATCGGCGTAAATATGAGGTAACAAATTCTTTGTTCATCTATTAACTTTGGAAAGTCAGAAAACACACAAAATTAAACTAAATTAGACAAAATTGTGTTGACCTTCATAAATTGGCTCTCAAAATAGCTACATGCATAAATAAATACTATTAAGGCAATAACTAAAAGGTTTCAATCAACTGGAGCTATGATTTAGAGGCACCAATGAATTTAGGCCTGAAAGAAGGCACCAATGTATTTTCACATCTCACCCAATTACAAGGATGGTTTGAGAGTTAAAAATTATCCATGGATTACAGTAGCAGAATTGCAATGGCATCAATGCCTTCGTCATCTAGGAACTGCTTACACACAGTGGTCACATGAGGCCGGGCATTGTCCTGCACCAGGAGGAATCCAGGTCCCACTGCACCAGCGTAAGGTCTGATGATGGGTCTGAGGATTTTACCCCTGTACTTAACAGCAGTCAGAGTAACGTTGGCTAGGACGTGAAGGTCTGTACCACCCTCTAAAGATATGCCTCCCCAGACCATCACTGACCCACCGCCAAACTGGTCATACTGACAGCATAACGTTCACCAGGGCATCTCCAGACTGTTTCACATCTGTCACATGTGCTCAGTGTAAACCTGCTCTTATCTGTGAAGAGAATGGGGCGCCAATGACAGACCTGCCAATTTTGGTGATATCTGGCGAATGCCCATCAAGCTGCACGGTGCTGGGCTGTGCGCACAGGTCCCACTAGAGGACGTTGGGCCCTCATGCCACCCTTATGGAGTCTGTTTCTGACAGTTTGGTCAGAAAAATGCACACCACTAGCCTGATGAAGGTCATTTTGTAGGGCTCTGGCAGTGCTCCTGTTCCTCCTCGCACAAATGAGCAGATACCGGTCCTGCTGCTGGGTTGATGCCCTTCTACGGCCCGGCCCAACTCTCCTCATGTAACGGCACATCTACTGGTATCTCCTCCATGCTCTTGAGACTGTACTGGCAGACACAGTAAACATGGGATGGCACGCATGGATGTGCCATCCTGGAGGAACTGGACTACATGTGCAACCTGAATGGGCTGCAGGTACCACCTCATGCTACCAGTAGTGACAAGGACACAAGCAAAACACAAAGCTACAGAAGAATCAGTCAGGAAGGATAAGGAGAGAGCAATTGTCTGTGGCCACCACCTGCAAAACCATTCCCTTTTTGGGGGTTGTCTTGCTGTTGCCTCTCCACTTCCTGACAGGACAGATTGATTTCTCTGAAGTTTAATGGTTTATACTGTGATGATTATGTGTTCCCTTCATTATTTTGACCAGTGTATTTGGATTGCATGCCAGAAGAAACCCACCAGAAGTGGGTTTGGCTTGAATAAAGGCATAATCATGCAGAAAATAGCGTTATACCCACAGTGAAGTATGGTGGAGGTTATGTGATTTTGTGGGGCTGTTTTGCATCCAAAGGCCCTGAAACCTTGTTAGGACACACAGCATAATGGACACTTTCAAGTCTCACAGGAGTTTAGAGCACAATCTGGCTGCCTCTTTTTTTACAGAAAGCTAAAACTAGGTCATTGTTTGAGCTTCCAGCAGGACAATGAACTAAAACAAATCCTGCAGTTTTAGACAGAAATGTGTCACTGACCACAGAATCATTTTTTTGGCACTGCCATTCTTGTCGCCTCACCTAAACCCCATTGAAAATGTGGGGTAAGCTGAGGGTGCACAAGTGAGGAACAAGGCACGGGCAGCCTGCAGTGAATCCAATGCCCTCTCTCATCACGGACACCTGTTTTTGTTAATTATTGCCTGCACCTGTTTTCCCTCATCTCAGACCCTATTTAAGTTTCTGCTTCCTCAACGTTCTTGTCGGTCTTTCTATTGATTTTACCACATGTAACATTGTTCCGTGTTTTATTTTGTACCTATCAATCCTAGTTCTTTTATCCAGTATTCTGTTTTGTTCCTGTTAGTTTTGTTTCATTTATTAAATGTCCTCCATTCTCCCAGCGAATGTGTACTGCTTCCGTGCACAGGATTACAGACTGACGGATCTGGAGAGATTCTGTAGGATGAATGAATGAAGACTCAGGGGTGTTATTCTGCATGAAGTACTAATTGCAATGGTGCTAATAATCGTGCCACACGATTATATATATTTTTTTTTTTGAGAAAAATATGTATATTCTTGAAAAATTTGACCTCAAATGTTACATTTCTCTCATTTTGAGTATAAAATCAAGCTTATAAACAACAACTACATTTTTCATAGCCTTTTTTGCTAATCTTTATCAAAGGTGCCACCAATTCTGGAGAGTACTGTGTCCTTTTACAATAGTTAGCATAATTAATGAGTGCTTTGAAAATTGTATTAGTAGTAGCCTACATCAGGGATGGTGGTGGGGTGCCACAGAATTTATGTACTGGTCATCAGGGGGCTGCAGATTAACTAGGAACACACACACACACATCCATGTATTGTATGTAATTATTAACAAATGCATTAAAAGTACAATAGGTCTGATGCTAGTTAATTTATATCTGGGCAATTTTAAAATATTGATCAACATGCCCCACTGACAAAGCAGACAATCCTACATGCATTTGCGACCCCTCGTTTGGGAATCTGCTGCATTTTTGTATTGGACAAATAAATGGAAATGTGCATATATCACTAACAGAGGCAGCAGGTATTGAGAGCTGTTCTGGTTTTAATTAGCACCAGAGTTATTAATTAGGAAGAACAAACAGGGAAGGGGGTTGTAGAACGAGGTGTAGATCTCACTTACCATTGGAGCCTGATGCACAAATCTCTGTAGACAAGAAATAAATATAAATATAAGGCATCAAGCTGTCGGGTTTTGCTGAGGATGTGAGGAACACACACCACCGCATGTGCAGCACATCATCAGACTCAAGTAGCATCGCTAGTCACATTGTATGGGAAAACATGATTGGGATCATTCCCACGTAGTGTGAGATTTTTCCATTTCCACGTTTGCCTGAGAGAGTTTGTAAATTTACGCGCAGCCATGACCATGCACACACCGGGCCAAATGATGCATCAGCTGCTTGTCAGACATAGCATAGTTAATGGAATGCACATCTATACTGATGAGCCAGAACATGATCACTCACAGGTGAAGCAAATTACGTTGATCGTCTCCTAACAAGGGCACATTCCGAGGTCTGGGTAGATGGTAAGCGAACAATCGGTTCTCGTAGTCAGTAAGTTGGATGCAAAAGAAATGGGCAGGAGTAACAACCTGAGCAACTTTGTCAAGGGCCAAATTGTTATGGCCAGACAACTGGGTCAGAGCATCTCAGGAATGGCAAGGTTTGTAGGGTGCTACAGGTCAGCGGTGGTGAGTACCTACCGACTGTGGTCCGAGGAGGGACAAACCCCATAGCAGTGACAGGGTGTTGGGTGCCCAAGACACATCGATGCGCGATGGCAACAAAGGCTATTCTGGTCAGAACCTACTGTGGCACAAATCGCAGAAAATTATAATGATGGTTACGGGAGGAATGTGTCACAACACACTCCGCTGCTTATGGAGCTGCGTAGCCGTGAAACGGTCAAAGTGCCCATGATGACCCTTGTACACCCCTTCATGGCAATGGTATTCCCTGATGGTAGTGCCCACTCTCATCAAGATAATGCACCCTGTCATTTTGAGTATAAAATCACTGCACACCTTTGTTTGGGAATGGTTTGAGGAACATAACAAAGACTTCAGTGTGTTGCCCTGGCCTACAAATTCCCATGATCTCAATCAGATTGAACATCTGTGGGATGTGCTGGACAAACAAGTCCGATCGACGGCGGTTTTACAACACTTGAAGGATCTGCTGCTAATTTCTTGGTGCCAGAAACCCCAGGACACCTTCAGGTGTCTTGTAGAGTCCATGTCTCGGCGGGTCAGCACAGTTTTGGCGGCATGCGAAGGACCAACAGCATTTTAGGCAGATGGTCATAATGTTTTGGCTCATCAATCTGTATATATATATATATATATATATATATATATATATATATATATATATACATATATAATACCATATTCAATAGAAAATAGTAAAATGGTGGATGCTCAAAAAATTGTTTTGGTGAAAAGAACATTTAGCATGGATAGCACAGAAGCGCTTTGTGCAGTGAGCCTTTTATTAGGCAGAGGTGGACTAATCCCAGGGGTCTGACAGGAATTAGCTTTTAACGCTGACTTAAGCAGATAATCCTATTAGAGGCAGTTAGCTATAGATACAGGTGCAGAAAAAGGGTAAAACATTATATGGATAGTCTATCTGTAGATGCTCCACAAACCTTTCTGCTAGAAAGTGACTTCCGTATTACATCTATAAATGATCAAACAAATTGATATTCTATCAATAGCATTTAAATATAATATCCTTTATAAACTGATATTGCAAATCCTTTTCTCTGCAATTTCAAGATATAAAATGTGTGGTAATAAACCTGTCTTATTGCAGAATCTAACAACATCCTCTGGGACATCTCCTGTGAAGCCGCTATGCGTCTTTTCACGACACACAAGCCACCAGGACGTAGTCAGAATCAATGCATTTGAGGTAATGCTCTATGAACCTCAGTTATGCTAGAGCATGATCTTAAAAGGAAATCCCTGATAGGTTTGTCTCTCACCACCTCGGGGATGCCCCTACGGGAATTCCAGCTAAGCTGATGGTAACCTGGACTACAGTATTGAATTGCACTGCAATGCATTTCCTTAGAACAGCTTCTGTAAAGCATTTGTAGAGCATCTACAGATGGACTATCCAAATGAAGCATTACCAAGATAAGTGCTATAGGTCCCTAAACAGTGGATTAACTGAAACCTGCATTAATAATGTTTGAACACCGTGTTTGTGTATGTGTGTGTGTGAGAGGGACTGCGCTTCCATGCATGAGAGAGCAAGCATACCATGTGTGGCTAACAGATATCTCTTGTCTTACACTGGGTCAAGCTAATTTGACTATGTGCTATGAGATTATACACAAGTGAAATGGCCAAGAGGGAAGAGTCTAGACGATTTAACCATTACCAACTTTTTGGGCCTGTAATTTGGTTTGTTAGGAAATCATTGAAGTTCAGTTTAAATAGATTGCAGTGCTTCGTCTTTAAACACCTTCACGCTTGACTCAGGGCCATTGCTAAACATTTGACTGCAGGCCAAATGGCCAGACAGTAACATCAGGGAACTTGTTCTGATCCATAAACATACTTGTATGGCTTGCTCAGGTAAGAAAGCCTGCTGAAACAAATGTATCCAATGGACTTTCAAAGACCCATTTTCTCAGCAGTGAGGGCAGCCATCATGCTCAATGGGGCAGCTTGACACAAACACAGGAATGACTAGAGCAATGGCCGCTCACAAGTGGCTTGGCCCTCATGCTCCCATACGCTCTGGAGTATCCATCTAGCCGTGGCCCTGACAGCATTACTCACTTCAAAACTACTACAGTTTCTCCTTCACTCTGAATGGTGCACCTAAGCAGGTAAGTACAGCACTCTTTAAAGGAGGTAAATCTGTGGCTTTTACTGTACGTGGTATCCTTTGTGTTAATAATCAGATAAGGGTTTGCTGGACCTCACATAAGAGAAGTGTAATTTTTAGCAGTTACTCTCCTTTCATTTTTGGAAAAGCATTCGTTGAAGAGACAACTGAGCAATTGGGAGGATTGGAGACACAGTGAAAAGGGTTCATACAGGAATTTAACCCGGTATCAGACAGGGAACAGGCAACATTTGTCCAATACTTGGTAATCCTAATAGACAGAAGATAATTGAAATGGGGCTTAAATGATCCAACAAGTTTCTCTCAATACCCCTTAGTATTTCTTTGTTAACTACACTCTTAAAGAATGTATTTTTGAATAACATTGTATTACTTAGATACACATTTTGGGATACACATTTCTAGTTCCTGATGTTAAAATGTATTGAAACATTAAAATCAACATTGCACAACCTGAACAGTGTATGTACCCCACACAGTGATCAACTGTGTTCCGTTGAAACCGAATAATTTAACATAACTAATGTCAAACCCCTATTGTCGGCATATACAACAGCAATTTTGAAAAACTTATTCTTGTACCGAGTAATCTTTTGACCAAGTCATTCTGATCAAATCCTAATGCATCATTTGTTTTGATTGCGGCAAGGCTCGAACACAGGTCCCTTGCATGGCAGTCCACGTCTCTTACCATTACCCTATTTAACAAGGGTCAGTCAGTAAGTCAGTCAGTCACTCACTCAGTAAGAGACATTCACTCTTCTTGGCAGGCTCTGCTTAAGCGGTCCGGCAATTTTTTTTTATTTGAACACAGTACATCGCTGCATCCACAGATGCAAGTTAAAACTCAACCATGCAAAGAAGAAACCATATATAAAAAAGATACAGAAATGCCGCCACCTTCTCTGGGCCCAAGCTCATTTTAGATAGACTGAGGTGAAATGGAAAACTGTCCTGTGGTCTGAAAAATCAAAATTTGAAATTATTTTTGGGAATCAAGGATGCTCCAAAATGGATCATCCGGACTAATTGAGGAGAGGGACCATCCAGCTTGTTATCAGCGCATGGTTCAAGAGCCAGCATCCGTGATGGTATGAGGGTGCATTAGCGCACATGGCATGGGTGACTTGCACATCTGTGAGGGCACCATTAAAGCAACCATTACAGCAATTGGTCCCCTCAGTTTACAAATGCATACATAGTATTGTTAAAAGAAAATGTGATGTAACACAGTACTAAGCATGCCCATCCCAAATTTTTTGAAAAGTGTGGCTGGCATCAAATTCAAAATGGCCATGTATTTTTCCAAAAACAATAACATTTCTCTGTTTCAGCATTTGATATGTTGTCTTTGTATTATTTTCAATTAAATATATGTAGAAATGATTTGCACATCATTGCATTCTGTTTTTATTTACATTTTACCCAGTGTCCCAAATTTTTTGGAAACGGGGTTGTAGTTTAAAGAGGACATGTCATTATTTTCTTAGTGTGCCCTTAAAGGGACTAAGTTCAAATCTTCCAAAAATGTCAAATGCAGGTAATACATAGTTGCAGGTGGATTGCAGTATAATATTAGAATGAGCAGATTCCAAAGTTTCCAAAATGAGTACCATTACGTTGCTCAGTGAGAGTTGCGTGTATAGAGTCCAACAACTACTTCAAGCGATTCCTGAACTTAGAGACATCTTCGTTATTACTTATTCTCCTTTAAGAGTGCATGGAGAACATTTCTGTAACATCATAAATGGGTCATTTTTACACCACATTGCTTGGATCTTTTGGCATTCATACACTCTAGATACTGAGAAACCTGTGCATGCCCTGGTAAAATCTCAATTTAAATACTGCAGTGCATTACTGACAAGAATATCAGTTAAGCTCGTGTCTCATGTCTCAACTCCAAATGATCCAGAAAGCAGCGGCAAGGAAAATCTCAGAAACCTCACAAAAAAGTCACATCTCCCGTGTTTTATTCAGCCTCCACAGGGGGTGCCTGTTCAGCATAGGATTACATTCAATATTCTGCTGCTCACTTTTAAGGCCCTGAAATGTGATGCACCTAAGTACATACGCTAACTTCTTGAGAACTACCACAGCATGCATTCTACGATCATCAGACTCAAACCTTCTGGTCATAACAGCCATAACCCTGTGGTCTCTTACATCTGGAGCATTACACTTATATGTTAAGGAAACTTCAATTTCTTAATTTGAAAACCAATTTAAGACATACCTATCCAAACTAGATTCTAATATTTTGTCACTTAATTTACTCTGTATTCTTCATTAGTATGAAATGTTTGTATGTATCATTGACTACAATCAATGATGATTATTTTTCTTCTACCTTGGGTGCATTGAGTGACGGAATTGGTCTCTACAAATTATAATTATTTTTGAGTAGAAACAAAAATACATTTTTCACTCACAGTTTGTCCCTGCTTTCTGTTTGCTGTGTCCATGTGGTTTAAATTAAATATGCATGCCATTGAGATTTGTATACTCTGCATGGAAAACTACAGGTGAACCTTCTCTCACTCTGAGCTTTCGTTTTTCTGTATCACTCCACCTCAGTAGCCTTTCAGCTGAAAGGAAATGTGCTCAATAATTCACCAGTCACTGGTAACAGGCCTGAAAATAAAAGATGGCATGACTTTGCTGATGTTTCTAGTCCACCTACAGATGACCCGGGCATCTCCATCTATAACCCATAGGGCTCAGCATGAAAAAAGACTGTCTCATGCCTCTACATTTAAAGAAAAAGTGGAATGCCAGCATTATTACAATGGTGTATCCTATCAGACAGACTTTTGCTTTTCCAGTTGTGCAAGGAATTTTTTTTTTTATAGCTGTATTTATATAGACTGTGAACAACAAATTACAGCCTACTAAAAAAACAAGTTAACCATTCACATTTACAAATGTATAAAATATAAAATGTTACAAAACAACAGCACCACCCAGTATGCATCAAGCAGGTACTGTACAATTACCACCTTCCTCACTAAAGTCTTAATCTGGTCAAGACAGACACAGAGTCTAGTCAATTCATTTAATAATCGCTAAATTTTAAACTTCAGTGTGAGGTGAGGTAGAACATAACCTGTCAGACCATCTGCACTGATTCAAATAAGAACACGTGCAATATCTCATGTTTTGTCTTGTCCTGTGCATAGACCATTAAAAAACAGAAACATTAAAACTATCTTTTTTCAATATTACAGTAGAAACGAGTCGCTGGAGCTAGAGTGGTAGTTTAAGTTTTCACGCGAGAATCTAGTGCTCAGCTGCTGGTACCGGTGTCCAAGATAGAAAGGTATCAACTTCCTTGGTTCCTCACCTTACTAAAATATGACCCCATATAATAAAGCAGGACATCTCAAACAGGAAGGGACACCTAAAGGACACCTAAAAATCAACAACAGCAGCACCTGTGTTAAAACTTTCATTTTTATAATGCCGGGACACCCACGGCCTCAGAGAGTGGAGCACAACGATGTCCGAGTAGAACAGGAAAATAATCGTTATCCCCCAGTATGATTTCCCCAAATACCGTCCCTTGCCTCTTCCCATTGCTACTTAACTAAACTCTGGAATGGGGTAGTGCCATGGAACAGGCAGCAAGCCTGGAATCCAGGCCTTTATCAGGCATCCCCAGAACTGACTTGCTAATCACAACCATTGGCCCTTGATCGATTCGGAAAATTAATCTTAAAGTTTTCGGCCCAGTCTGCCTTAATATTGGAGCTATTCCAGTGTAGTGTATTCTCGAAGGCAGCAACAAGTTTACTGGATTATCACTGTAGGCTACTTTTCATTGAACATCGACCATATTTCGTCTTTCAGCTCAAAATTTTGAATTCACTTTGGACATACATAGAATTGGAAACAGGCTTCCTCAATGACCACATCATCAATTGCCATAGTTTACATGTCATGGCTTTATATTAAAACTGTCCAGCCACTGATATTGGAGAAGCCATAGAGATTGAGAGCGCTCAAATGTAAATGTTTAGATTAGAAGCCAGCATAAAGATTCAGGAATATGATAAATACTGTTTAAGATGTAGTAGTAAAATATAGACTATACTCTATATTTCAAAGTGAAAGTAATTCAAAAAGTGATGTGAAATTCAAATTTACAATCCTGTGGTGAAATCCAGCAAATCCAGCAAACAGAAAAAAAAAAGAAAAAAAAAGTTACCTGCATACTGATTGAATTGAGTGTAAAATACTGCTGTTACACTACAGGGTCAGAGTGTATCTATACAAGCACTATGCGTGTTGCACGTGACCTCCAAAGGTATGAGACTAAATTCATTCAGGCAGATGGTGGTGCTTTATCCCTAATTCCACAAACAACTTGATAATGCAATATTTCATGAATCACAGAATAGATGGAACAAACTGTGAAAATCATCACAAAATAAGTTAGGAAGGATGAACAAATATAATATGTAATAATAATGTCTAGTGATATAGTGTTATAATGCCACTGGAAGTGAGTGAAGAAGAGAAGCGATGAACATATAATCTGTTATTTTATTGCTTCCTGTTTGCTGGATTTGCTGGATTTCACCACAGGATTGTAAATGTGTAGATTAGAAGCCAGCATAAAAGTTCAGGAATATGATAAATACTGTTTAAGATGTAGTAGTAAAATATAGACTATATACTCTATATTTCAAAGTGAAAGTGGATCCTGTGGTGGAACATAATGTTCTAACTAACTATTTGATCCAGGTAGCAGCCCTCACAGCTAACGTTAGCTTGCTACTTACAGCCTATGTTAAGTTTTTGTCAGTTGTGCAAAAAATAATAATAAAGCGTTTCAGTGTTGTACAACATTACATTTTAATGCCACGATATGGTGGAACTTGTTAAATGCACACGTGTGCCTTATTGTCATTAACACTCACTCAATCACACTCTTACTCTCTCCCCCACACTCACACATAAGTTTGACTATTTTTGGTAGATCTTTTGAACTGATTTTGAAAATGTTCTTATTATACTATTAATGTGTTTGTGTCCTCTATACCTATATTCTGAGGCTCTCAATAGATTCAGTGGTTGGAGTTAGGTTAATACTCCTTGACAAGTTCTCTTGCTACTTTCTGATCATGTTTCTGGCTACATTCAAAATCAAAACACATTGATCATTTAATAATTGTTGAAAAAGTGCTAAAGTGTTTGTTTTCAACTTCCAAATATGTGTCCAATGATTAATAAATAAATAATTGATTGCTAAAAAGGTCCCTGAGAGGCAGGGACCTTGATGAAATTCATGCAAGTTGGAACCGCCTGTGATTTCAATTGTTTACTTTAATTTTCAGTGTGAGTTTGAATCCAGCCCTCAATCGGTTGGTGGTTTTGGTTTCCACTGACCTTCGTTTACAAGTCAAGTCCAAGTCAAGTTCAAGTTCAGTTCACTTTGTTCTCAACAAATTACACAATATCCAGTAATGATTTTTATCTTTAATACATTTCCTTCATCGAGACTCGATGTGTTCCCTTAATTTTTTTGAGCAGTTTATTTATGATTAACAATCAAATGATTAATTACTTAGAAACTAGTTGCTATGAATAAAGGTGCCATCAGTTGTCTTCTTATGAATGACTTGTTTGCCATTGAGTCAGTGTTGCTGATGCAAAGTAGGCCCTTCATTACCAAACACCAAGTAACTAAATTAGGATAAAATTATGAGACATTAGAGATCTGTTAGTTAAACATTAAACTGTTGGTTACTTTAAAACTAACCTTCATCTGGGTGATCACAGGGATGTGTGAATATTCAATCTTTTAACTGGTTGCATATGTCAGATTTATCGCATGACTCGTTAGGCAGAGAAAAGCTGTTGCTATGAAACATTTTCTACTTAATCAACTGAGTCAGCATACTGGTGAAGGGATAGATCAAACAGGCCGATTGATGGAAGGTTTCCGATGTGATTTCATGCTCCCTTGTAAAAGTTTTTTTTTTTTTTTAAATACAAAAATACAGTAGTTTATTTTGATACATGGTGTGGCTGCTGAATTTTGTAGTTTATTTTGATACATTTAATATATTAGGTATTTGGTATTTTATTTTAAAATACATTTTGATGTATCTTTGCTATCTCTGACTGTCGCTAGGTAGTTACCTAAACAATGAACCACCTCCATTTCCTCACCCAATAATGGAAGTGCTCTGTTTTTTCTGTGGTTTCAGTGGCTGATTTCTACTAGGCTTGGAATTTCACATTGTAATTAATATTTATAGACTACACAGTCCTTTTATGAAGGCAAATATGAAATTCACATGTTCTAGATGCCATTTATGTAAGAAATGTTTGTTCTCGTACAATTGCTTCCACTGAAACAGAGGTGGAAGAGAGGTTAATTGTTCTTTGTGATATCATACCGTTTTTTAAATTGTGATTTTGTTTCCCCAACATAAGACTGAAATGCGCTGGCCAGTCACATTAATATTGATTTTAAGCAGATAGGCATGAAACGGTAGACATAAAAGGATGTATGAGGCTGGATATCTACAGTCTAACTGTTGGTTTCTTACCAACAAGACTGCAATTATTTATTTATTTTGAAATAAAAGCAATGTAACGTAACATTCCCCACTGAGCATATTCTAACATTTAAATCTAAAGAGGTCCTGTATGACTAGGCCATAATAACGTAAATAATCCCTACCTGTGAAAGCTGCAGATACAGTTTGCAACTGTCCCAAATGAGAAGGGTCTGTCTGCAGCCCGCGGCAGGGAGGATCCACCCAGGGAAACTCCACCCATATACAACCCCCTGCCCCTCTTCCAGTTGGTTCCTCAAAGCTTGCGGCGCCTGGTTTCTTTCTCGTTATGCACCGACTTAATTACTTCCTTGAAGATGAAGAACGGTGTCCGTATCTAATGATTTTATGGCGTCTAAAATAGTGAAAATTCCATCATGTCTTGCTTTTTTTTTAAATATAAAAACATGGATATAAGAACATGGCGATTTGATTAAATATGTTTAAAAAAATAGCAACGGGTAATAAACTGAGTAATCTTAACAAGTTTTTTTGCAATTCAAGTAGTGCACAATCGATATAATGAAATGTCCTTTTGAGTTTGCAAACGTTTCTCTTGACTTCCGTAGGATTTTATGAGTTGGGGAAGGTAAAATTGGAAATGTGCACTGTCATGGGAAGTGTGAGATTAACTCTTATTGAAACAAAGACGTTGGAATACAAGGAGAGACATGCAGCACAAATACTGCAATTAATAACAAAACAAAAAAATCGGATAC
Organism: Esox masquinongy; assembly: GCA_016801175.1. NCBI lineage: Eukaryota > Metazoa > Chordata > Actinopteri > Esociformes > Esocidae > Esox > Esox masquinongy. The sequence continues at coordinate 24,392 of JACXGI010000866.1, forward strand.
AAAAAATAGATAACCTTTTGGGGTGTAATGGTACACATCTCCGTACCGTTCGGTACAGGACGTTCAGTTCGGTATGTGTTGTGATGCGAATGAATATGGTCCAGTTTTAACGCTGCCCGTTATTTTTTTGTTTGCAGAACTGAAATTATAAACTCTGAGTTTCCCCCCGGAGATGGATCTTGGAGCCGTAACTTCGCAACTGAAGTAGCCTAGCACATGTGATGCAGCTTCTAAAATAAAATGACAAACGCAAACGACAAGCCAAACCTTTATGTGCCTTCTTTTGTTCAGGGAATTACTTCCAATTAGCCACTGTTTACAAGTTTATAACTTCAAAATAAATTAAAAGAAAAGTTATGTTTTGCATGTCTTTTTTCCATTGTACCCCTAATAACCATTGTTTTATTGGCCTCCCTAACCATTCAAGGGGAAGCGAATAGTTCAGTAGTATACACTACTAGTATTATATTAGAAAAAATAACTGATATAGGCCAGTATAGCCCATTGGATATGCAATATGTGCTGTCGATAAACAATCTAAGCTAGCAATGTAAATTGGACATGTAAATAAACAAATTTCTTTGACTTGGTCATTTTGGCTGTTATATTGACGGAGCTTCCATTGACTTGGTCATTTTGCTGCAGAGGAACGAATAGGAAGAGGGGGAGGGTGTTCAATATGGGCGGAGCTTCCATTTGGAGGTCTCGTGCCCCCAGGTGGTTGCGCTCCCAACTATGGATGAATCTCAAATCGCATACTACGTACTACTACTGTACAAGTACGTACGTCCCAGATGAGGGTGAAGTATGTACTGTTTAGTATATGGTAAGTAGTATGTCAGTATTGGGACATACTACTGTACCTCGTCATAAAATTGCATCTCAACATTAGATAATTTTGTCATATATTTACATCATGCCAAGTATGAATATTTAGCTAAACACCATTAAGCATTGTGTTAAACTGACTAATGTGTCTTATGAAGTTTACCTCCACCACAAATAGCATATATGAACTGTATGGCTTTTGCCACTGTCCATTTTAATAGCTTACAAGCCAATAATACTAGTACTGCTTGGAATAATCATAAGAATTGAGCAATTTCTAGCGAGACTGAAGTCGAACTTTACACTGCCAAAGCTATTTAATTTCATGGCACAACGTTTGTTTTTCTTTCATACTTGTTGATGCAACAACTATCAATATCGGTGAATATAACTGACTATGTGAAAAGATGAGAGAATCATGGAAACCCCTCCTCTTTTATTACACAAGGGGTTGTGATCTATATTACTCCATAAAACATGCAAAGATGCATACTTCAAACTCCACCAGAAATTGTAGACCATGGAACGTATGGCATACTATTTTCTAGTGACGGCCATTCGAGGCTTCATTACCGTTCTTCTAGCAGCAGGATATTATGCTAGCAGTGCTAACTCAGATTTTCTGTTTCAAAATAAAAGCCATCATTGAAACATATAAGGTAATATAATTAACAATCTAGTCTGTACATTTTATGTTTAATGTCCGTTCCAATGTTATTCTTGTCTGTTCTTTCTCAGAGACTAGAATGTTAATCTGAGCGCTGCCAGCATAATATCCTGCTGCTAAAATAACGATAATGAAGCCTCGAATGGCCATCACTACTATTTTCAAGCATACATGGTTTTATACATACTTATCTTCTCGCATACAAATTTGGCATAATACATAGTATGCAAGTATGCGATTTGAGATTCAGCCCTTGTCTCTCATGACAGATTTTTAGACTTCCTGAAGGCGAACGAGCTGGATTCCGTGCGGCATGTCTACGGACGCCCAGCAGCGTTCGGTGGGAAGACGCGAGCCTTCCACGCCCGTCGATCTGATTGTAGCGGGTACTGCGTGTAATCCCTGATTGAGTGCATATCCTCGTATGAGGTTTGTTTTCGATGGAGGTGCTTCTCGACTGCTGCAGGTCTGACACTGACATTTCGTCGTTGTTTTGGGTGTGTCTTTGCTTCCAGGACATATGAAATAGTAGTTCCCACTGCTAAGCGCAATTGCTGTGTTTATCAGGTTATGTTTCTGTCCGCGTCATTCCTCACCGTATTTCGCTTATTAGGCTACAGGCACTTAGATTGTATGCTTGCGGCATACTTGGAGAAACTGATAACATGCTTGACCGGATTGTGTAATGCATTCCTCTGTGTCGTCCGATGTTATGCTACGCTACTCGTTTTGCTTTTGTCATTGCTATTGCCTACAGTAGCTGCAGGTGGTTGGCCGGGGTATTTTATTTGAACTTCATGATGGAATATCAAGATGGCTGGTTCATCTAGTTCGGCGATGCGCTGGGTGGGTTTCTGTGTCTCATGCTTGGTCTGCCAGCGCTTCGTCTGGTGTTATTAGGGGACCGGCATCGGGTTGGTCGGGCATCGCATCGTTTTACTTTACTAGGACAGCTGATTGATCATTCTGGTTTGGGGGATTACCAGGCGAGGTTTAGATTAGAATAATGCTTGGTCTGTGGTGCACTGGATTAAGTGGCCTATGTTGCTCGGGCTGCAGCTACTATTAAGTGGCCGACGCAGGTACGATTACACCAGGTTCAGTTTACTCCCATTTACCAAGATGGCTGGATCACATTGCCTCAATGAGGCACAGGGCGGTACATATGGGATTAAATACTTAGTTTTAGTGTGCGGTAAGGCAGGGCTGGCAGGCTGGCTGGATCTCTAACATAGTTGCATCTCTTGCATCAATAGGCATAATGTTATGGCACACTTCCATTCACATGGAAGTGTCTGTCAGTGGGTTTGGGGGATTGGCACTGCGTTATCTTACGTTACAAGTTGCACTTTCAAGCATGCTTGATATTGCAGTGTGATAAAATATTTTACAAAGGTCCCTACGTCTGTTATGTATCAAGGGTATTCTTGTAAAAGCAGAAATGGTCTGCTATGACTATGCTGTACGTGACTGTGTCATGAATTACAAAAAGTTAGTGTTTTTCTACACTTTAACCACCATCAATTGTGATTAAATTGCATATTTGATCATTGGTTAAAGCAGAGTTATTTAATGTTTTTCTCATTGCACTGACAATTTCATATCTTGAAAGGAGAATTACTTCTCCTTTCAAAGTATTCATGTGATAATTAATTTGCAATGTTTCAGATCAGTGGCTTTTAACAGAGCCACATAAAGCTATGCTTTACATTTGGCTTGGTGTTGGATCCAGCAACAGCTTGAGAGAAACAGAAAAGGGAAAAATAATTGCATTAACCTGAAGTAATTCATTCAGTGAACATGTCTTTTTGATGAAGAAGCATGTGCTGATGTGATGACTCATTGCTGGACTTCTGCCCAGTTGTGTGGTCAAGTGCAGCAAAGAAGTACATTGGCAAATTGCACCTGGCCCAGAACTGAGCAGTTCTTTACAGGACTTGGGTGTACTGTAAATAGAGGACAAATCCCATGCATGCCAGTCTCTGCTGTTTCAGATTATAGACTGAATCATTGTTGGTCTTTGTGCTGAATTTGAATCCATGGGTGTCCGACTTGTTTGTCAGTAAGTTGAAACACAGTTCAGACATACACGTACACCTTTTCACAGTTCCCAACCCAGAAAGGATGCTGGAAAGTGTATAATACCAAATAGAGCCATGACTACATGGAAGTCTCTGTCACATCACTCAAGCTAGCAATAAAACCAAATAAAAAAAAAAAATGACAAAACACCTTTCAGCAAAATGGGTTGTATTATGTGGTGTTATGAATAGTATATATATTTTTATATCTTATTGATTCTTGTTTGGATCCCAGAAAGAGCAACCACTGCATAGACAACAACTGATAGTGATCTTAATAAAATCAGTCTGTGTACAGTATGTGCTCAGTAGTTCATTACTAGCATCTACAGTATGTCATATAGTTGAATCGACCTAGAAGCATACATGAATAGACATGGGTATGGAAGACTTGGAAAATAAAAACACTGAAACATTTCTGTTGTTTACAATCTTCCTTATTAGGTCAGGGTTGATGATGGAGGGAGAAAATTCAGTATGACAACAAAAAAGAGAACAGGATATATTACATAACAAGAAAAGATGTAGACAGGACTTCTTCCTTGCCTCAGGAACAGGGATTTAGTGCTTGGATTTAATTTTCCCAAAAATATCTTAGCAGCTGGAATGAAATATCGCCTGCAAACTCATCCTTTTGGAAAAGACAACGCCAGTCTGACATAGCCAAGTCTTTATTCAACCCTGTCGACAGAGCCTTTTTTTCACAGGGCAGCTCTGTAAGATTTGCCCGCTGTTGTTTGTTAGACATTTTTAATCTCTGTGACACACTGTGGAATGTTACAGTGTAAGCACACAATTAACATTCACACAGAGAGAAAAAGAGAGGAAAATCCTCATGGCTCTGAATGTGTAGGTCCACATAGTATATCACTTCAATTTGACAAGGACATGTTTTACATTAATAGAGGGAGGGGGGATTACAGAATGTAAGATATGAAGGGATATGGAGAAGAGAGAAAAAAAGGATGGAATAAAGAGAGGGAGAGTAATTTAGTGGTTGAAGTTTTAATAACAGGTAAGATAACTCAATTCTGCAGCGTCATAAATGTGTTAATTAGGCCACTATATTTTGCCAGTGACCGTCAGCTTGTGTTTGTCACCATGATGAGGAGACAATGTGAGAGAAAGAGGGAGAAATAGACAGTGAGAGACTGATCGAAAGTGGGAAACAGCCATGAGAGAGAGAAAGGGCAGACACAGAAAAAGCTTTCTGATAATAGAATAGTGGATTTGTGATCTTTGTATTATGAAAGAACCACGGATAGAACTGTTCTTCCTAATTCAACTTAAATAAAAAAAGAATGAAATACACAAAAATTACAGTACATTAATTCAGCCAGTGTAAAATGATAATAAATCTCTGACAAAGGAACACTGCTTACTAGGAAAGTAATTTTAGCAGACATTCTTTTCCAGAGCTACTTTACAGGAGCAATTAGGATTAAGTGCCTTGCTTAAATTTAATTGCGATCAATCAAAGTATTTGAAGAGTTTACAACAAAAGGTTAATACCAAATGATAAACGGTATGAATGGAAATATAGGCCTATGACAGAACATAGCCTTTAGACTGAATAAACAAACACACGTGATACTTTAAAGGAGGCATGTGCTAAAGACACCAGTGCATCTCAATCACGGAACAGCACAATCATTTTCTTTAAAAACAAAATAAATTAAAATGCAAAAAAATTAACTGAACTGAAAAAGAAATGTGTTCATAGAACTAGGAATTTGGTAAAGCCTTCTGTCTCTTTATGTTATGTAATAGTTGGCATGCATTTACAATAACAAAATTGGAAACAAAACACAAGCTGTCCATAGTTCAATGGTCAGCCATTGATAGATTTTTGTGAAAAATCTGTATGGAAATGTGTCAGTGAAACATCTGTATGGAGAAACGTTAGGCATTGTAATGGTGTAGGATTTGCACATAAGCCTACAGTAAAAAAATGTTTATGAAGTGTGAAAAAATCTTTAATTAAATGCAATTCTACGTGATTTACGTGACTCGGGGTAATATTTTTAAAATCATGAAATTCCTGAAATGTGTGTATATTTTGACACTGGCTATTTGACAGAAATTATTTAATCTTGAATGCACCCCAGGAAAATCAAAACACATGATAGGCTACAATATTAGGAGAAGTGGAAACCTTGCACTTGGATGCACAGGCATCCTCTGAGAACAGTGAAAAAAGCCAAACAATGCATGCAGAGTGGAATTAGAGCAACTACATTCTACAACCATTTAAAAGTGCAAACACTGCAGTACATCAATGACCTATACAGGCAGATTCACAAGAGCATGAGATGGCTGTGGAGACCTTTTTCCTCATCTGGACTACTTCAAGTCAACTTTGGTAGGCTCGCTACTTTTGCCATCAAACCCCAGCAACTTATTCAGAATGCAGCAGCCTGGCTGGTGTTCAACCTTCCTACATTCATGTTACCCAGCTCCTCTGCACACTGTACTAGCTTCCAAATTAAGTTTGAATCAACTACAAGATCATGGTGCTTACCTATGGAGAAGCAAGGGGAGCTTTCCATCTCTACCTTCAGGCATTGCTCAAACTCTTCATACCGAGCTCTTCACAACCTCCGGTCTCTTGGCGGTGCAACACTTCCTGCCAGGCATTTCCCGCTCACCCTAGGGATTGTTTGTCCTGGACCCAAATGGTGGAACCAGCTTTTCCTTGAAGCGAAGACAGCAGAGTCCCTCTAGATTTACAGAAAATGTCTGAATTCATATCTAAGCATCTAAATTAACTCCCTAAGCAGTTAGTTGGTTGATGGGTCACTCTTGCCTGGGCAATTTTGCCATTGGGCAGAGAGAACATTTTGCAATTTTATGTTAAATGTTATGACATTCTACTGACAGCTGCAGTCAGCAACTCGGGCCTGCCTCTTGTCTCAATAGGTTCCTCCACTAATAACCACCCAAGCCATCTGCACAGACAGAAAGCTATTTCCCCTGGTCCAGCATTAAGACAGAGTCCGTCATCATTTCACTGAGGATGTCCACAATGCCACAAAGCACATGGAGCCACTTATATCTAAACCAGAGCATTAAAAAGATAAAAGCGACAAGTAGCTGCACAATTCTGAAATGCCAACCCCCTCTGTAGTGCAGTGCAGACAACGTTAATGTGATAGAGCTGTCCTGTTATGATGTGTGTGCCGGCACTCACTGCCCTTACTCAGCAGCACCGCAGCATCTGTCACATTGTCCTAAAGGGCGTCAGACGTCGACAACATCTCTTGGACACAGTGCACCGTGACCTTCCATTGCTTCACTGAGCCATGCTTGTCATACATTGGCAAATAGGGGATAACAATGACACTAATGACGGCGGCTTGGTCACGCAATGAACGTCCTATGTCTTCTTTGCTTACGCCAGTTTAATCTGTCAACAAAACATGAGGCATATGGGACTGTCGTGGCCTGCGTGCCTGTCATTTTTTTATGTTTAGGGATTTGGAAGCGCTGTGTTTCTGGCTTTATTGCCATCCTCTTCCTTGATAACAGCCCTATTAACAGGCCCATACCAGATGGGAGCACACAACCCCAGAAGCCCAACAGAACTTGGATATGACACCCATGAACAATTGTCTCCATTATTCCTATTAAAGTCTGACTGTGGTGCAGGAATCACACATGCAGCTGACACTGTGTTCATTAAGGCAACTGTAAAACCTACAGCAAACATCTGGTAGCGGTAATGCAATCAGACAAGCAATGCCGACCGGTGGCGCTTCCCGAGGTTTGATAGCCGTCAAATCAGCATAACGTCAGGTTCAAGGCAATGAAGACGTCCATTTCCACTGCCTTTAAAATCAACCTACACACAATTATTCACATGTTCTCTTTCATCTCACAGGGCAGTGTGTTTTCTAACATTGCTAGAACAGAAAGTACCTGTCACTCACCACATTTGGATAGCTAAAGTAGCCTTTTGGAAGCTAAAGTTGCTTAAAAACTGAAATCATTAGTCAGGAAGTGGTGAGGTTGGGTCAATCTATATTGAGCACATAGAGTACATATAGCATTCTGAGGCATTAAAAGCACATGCACCACAAACTGCACCACAAATTTAACACAGATAAATAATGTGTCCGGGATTTTGCAAATCTACGTTAATACGCGTCAGTAATTGTTTTCATGCAGACAATGTTTATATTTCTTTTAAGATGCTACTAAGAATAATAAAATACCTGCTTGTGTCTGTGTGGGGTTGAACAATTACAAATTCATTTCTAGAAGAAGCACCAGAAGAATAAAAGTAACCAAGGCCTTATTTCTTTCACCAGATTTATTCTCCCCAATTAGGCTGTTTCTTTTGCTCTTCAGTCTATACCTCTCTGTAGATACCTAACCTCTTGTAGAGCCTTTGAAACAACCTTCTACATAATGATCCAACGTGACCTTAGCTGGCCTTAATTGAATAATAAATGACCAGATCGTATAGACGTCTCTGCTTGAGGAGACTTGCCTTGAACAGGCATAGAGTGGACATGCAGGCAGACACAAGGTGAGGCAGGGCACTCTGTGACTGCTTATGCGGTTGACTAACTCTCAGAGCACCTACATCATATATTAATGTCACTGAAACTGTTATTGATGTCACTGAAAGAGTCGTAATGTTACCTGAATATTTTTACCAGTTTCCAAAGTTGGGAAGCTGCATAAAATGCAATTATGTGCAAATCATTTATCCCTATATTTAACTGAAAATAGTACAAAGACAACATATCAATTGTTGAACCAGAGAAATGTTATTGTTTTTGGAAAAATACATGCCCATTTTGAATTTCATGCCAGCAACACATTTCAAAAACGTTGGGACGTGCATGTTTACACTGTGTTGCATCACCTATTCTTATAACAATACTCTGTGTTTGGGAACCGAGGAGACCAACTGCTGTAGTTCTGAAAGTGAAATGTATTCCCATTCTTACTTCATATACGATTTTATCTGCTCAATAGTTTGGGGTCTCTTTTGTTGCGTTATTCGTTTCATAATGTACCAAATGTTTTTAGTGTTTGACAGGTCTGGACGGAAGGCAGGCCGCTTTAGCCCCCGGACACTATTACTATGGAGCCATGTTGTTCTAATACCTACAGAATGTGGTTTGGCATTGTCTTGCTGAAATAAGCAAGGCCTTCCTTGTAAAAGACATCGTCTGGATGACAGATTAAGTTGCTCCAAAACCTGTATATATTGCTCAGCATTAATGATGCCTTCACAGATGTGCAAGTCACCCATGCCATGGGCAATAATGCATCCCCATACCATCACGGATCCCTCTCCTCTGTAGTCCGGAGGACGCAACATGCATGATTCCTGAAAATCATTTCAAATTTTGATTAGTAAGACCACAGGAGTTTTTCCACCTCAGTCCATCTTAAATGAGCTCGGGCCCAGAGAGGGCGCTGGTGTTTCTGGATGTTGTTTCTGTATGGTTTCTTCTTTGCATGGTAGAGTTTTAACTTGCATGTGGGGATGCTGTGATGTACTGTGTTTACAGACAGTGGTTTTCAGAAGTGTTCCTGAGCCCATGCAGTGATGTCCACTACAGAATCGTGTCTGTTTTTAATGCAGTGCCGCCTGAGGGCCCGAAGATCACAGCCATCCAATATTGGTTTTTAAACTTGTCCCTTGCGTACAGAAATGACTCCAGATTCTCTAAATCATTTAATGATATTGTGTACCATAGATGATGAGATCCCCAAACTCTTTGCAATTTTACATTCTGAGACATTTTAGAATTGTGGCACTATTTGCCCGTGCAGTGTTTCTGAGTGGTGAACGCTTCCCCATCCTCACTTCTGACGGGCCCATCCTCTCTGGAATGATCTTTTAATAATCAATAATGTTACTGACATGTTGCCAGGTGACCTAATAAGTTGTGTGATATTCCACAATGTTTAGTTTTTTAGCATTACACAATGTTTCCAGTGTTGTGGTGCCTCTGTCTCAGCTTTTTTGAAACGTGTTGCTGGCATCAAATTCGAAGTGAGCATGTATTTTCCAAGAAACAATAACATTTCTTAGTTTCAACATTTGATATGTTGTCTTGATATTATTTTCTAATGAATATAGGGTTTAAATGATTTGCACATCATTGTATTCTGCTTTTCTTTACATTTTACACCGCGTCCCAACTTGTTTGGACATGGGGTTGTACTTACAGTGAAATATTACAGCTGTGACGATAACAGTATTCCGTCTATACAATTATGAAACAATGTAAGGTGGAAGCACTATCCTACTAGTTACAATGCAAAGAAAAAAGGCAGGAAATGTTTTTTTCTCTTCTGCAGAAAAGCAACAATATAGATTATAGTGAGCAATCAACATCGGCTTATTCAGCAATATACAGTGCAATTACATGTACAATTGTATGTCACATTAAAAAAAAACTTTTCAAAATTCTTATTTGGCAGTGTATAATATTGTATTTATACTGAAACAAAATTTAAAAAAGAATCTCAAACCAAGCTGACGACACAGCAGACTGTATGTAAAAGCTGCTAGGGAAGTACATTGAAAAATGTCCGGGCCAAGCAGTTGGAGGAAATGAGTTTACCCAGGGAAAGGATTCCGAAATAGATACTTGTGTGAGGATAAGAATGTGAATGAGAGATGGCCAGCTAGCACTTAAAGGAGGGGAATTTCAGGGATCCAGTTTTATCTGAGCAGCTCAGAGCCTTATTACAGCCCCATAACCGGATTTCCAGTCCCAGCTCAACTTAATGGATGGATAAGGGCTTTCGTCCCCGTGCCATACTTCCCCACACATTTCTTGCCGTCAGCTGACTGGGCACAACACAAATGCACCATTCAGGGACACAAACAGTACCTGTTGTGGGGAGAAACACTGCATTTTGAAAAATGAGAGGGAACCAAACCGTCAAGTGTTTTAAGAAGCGTTTCAAGAATCCACGGCATAAACGCTGCTTCTGATTCTAGCCATGGGGTGTCCGATCACATGTAAAAGCCAGACACATTGTCCTGAGGCGCACACTCAAGAATCCTTGTGACGCACTTCTGAAATTGTCCCTTTGTATGGTGCTGCTCTGTTAGCAGGGATGTCCTCGCACAAATGCCCAGTGCCCACAGAAAAATATACGCAAAAGCAGCTTAGTGGAACTGATTTAGACCACTTGTTGTGTCCCAGCCCACTTTGCCAAGAACGCTAACCAATAACCCTCTGATGCACCCTTAGAGACCCAGTCACAGCAAAAGAGCTTTGGACCAGCTTCTATTTGAATACATTACGGGAAAAAACTAGTTAAAGCTGCAACTGGATTAGATTAGAAACTGGTTTTGAGTGACTTCTGCAAAGGTGATGAGCCCTCATTGTAGTCTGCGAAGTGCAGTGCAAAATCTCTGTGAACAGTATGTTATGGTTATGAGCCCAGGACCAGAATCCTGCGGGTGATTATGTGGTCAGTGGATTAAACCAACACCATTGAACAAGTAATTTAAATTGAATCATGACTCTCAAGTTGAATCGTTTGCAAACCACACATCAGTACTTGTTGAATCTATCCCACTGATGAACCTAAACAAGTTAGCTGCAATTACATTTAAACCACCTACCTGCTCTTTCTTCTGGAATCTAATGGCTTTTCTATTCATTCAATTTTCACAGGCAGTGGGCCTTGAAATAAATTACTATTCACAGTAGCCTACAAATTAAATGCATTGACTCTGAGTGCAGGAGAAAACTCTTCAGAGAGTAATCTGCCCCTCTCCTTTTGGCACAGTTGATCTCCCACATAGTTACCATAGCAACCACATTCCCAGTGAGATATTGGCAATGTGTCTGCAGGCTTGTCTACACCTTGTCTACACCTTGTTCCACCCAATCTTATCTGAGAAGTGTCTTAATGTCCTGCTAATTTGAGCAGTTGTTGGACACTGTGACAGTGATCCACTCTCAGTCAGCTGATACAGTGGACTAGAATTATAGTCTTCATTAGTGTTAGCCACTGATATGTCTAACAATGATCAGAGGCTTAAACTAAATCCTTGTGAGTTTTCAGTAAGCCCAGTCAAAAGCATCACAGCTGGATCTGCATTGTCACATGTTGAATTTACAAACGCTGGTAAACAAACCTTACAATGTGCAACCTTTTTCTATAATGGCTGTGCTAGGAACATAGTCGTCGAATCAAGTGAATCTAGCAAATTAGTGTACACCTGGAAAACCTCAACAGACCAGTATTTTCAGGTAGTGCATTCAGTTCCAGTTTTTCAATACAGGTTAGGTCAAGACATGGTCCCATGGTATCTTAGTTGCTACAGCATAGCTCTTGCATCACCAAGGTTGTGGGTTCAATTCCCACATGGATCCAACATAAAAACATAGAGAGATGTGTGGTGACAAGACAACACTTTCCCTTATCGTCAGCAAAACAAATGAGCAGATTGTGGACTACAGCAAAAGGCACAGCAGTAAATGCCCCCATCCACATCAACATTGTTGAAGTGGAGTGGGTAGAGACCCTCAAGTTATTTGATGTCCACATCACTAAAAAACAAACAAGCTCAACACACACCCAGACAGTTGTGAAGAAACATGTCAGCACCTTTTCCCCCTAAGATGAAAAAGATTAGGGTTTGGTGGGCCCCCAGGTCACAGAAAAATTTCACAGCTGCAACATTCAGAAACACAGTCTGACAGATTGCTTGTTATGGCAACTTCTCTGCTCACAGTTGCAATGCACATCAGAGGGTGGTACAAATGGCTGGGTTCATCACTGAGGCGAAGCTCCCTGTCATCCAAGACCTCTACACAATTCAATGTCAATGTACTATCACTTGAAAGGCGATACCCTTGTCATAGGCACTTAACAAGACTGCCAAATGATTATCAAAGGGCTATCTTTTTATCCACATTTGCCCCCCTATTTGCCATATAAAATATGGACTGTTTGCACAGAAACTAGACTCTAGCCACACACAAACTCATGTATATCTTCTACCCTCACACGTTGACACGGTACTTGCAACCTCTGTAAATAGTCAAGTTATTGTTATTCATATCATTTTTTATTCATTACTTGTTATTGTTATTCATATCATTTTGTATGTAGTACTATGCAACAGACTTGCACCACTTGAGAAAATTGTTTAAAGTCATTTATCTGAGCAGTAAGTGCTTATTTGTTCAAAAAACACTATAAATAATGTTAGCACAAAGAAACATTAATACAATGAAAAGTATGAGAAATGTATTTGTTTGAATGCAGTCATGTGGTAAATGGTTCAAAACATTTTGCAGGATTTTCCATTACGTTTCTTTTGACTCGCTGCATTTTGTTCTGTTCCCTGTTCAAGTGATTTCACGGAGCAGTCAGTCAAAGATGGCCATTTCCTGTAAGACTATTTCTATTGGTCAAATTGGGTACTTTGGTATCAAATAACTCTACAAGATCCTGAGCAAGCACTTCACTGAATTCCCTTGTGTCCCTCAAGGAAGTGACTTTTAAATATGGTTCATTAAACATAGAGTCTTACATCGGGTTGGGTACTCAAGGTTCCCGTGGGTGAACTGCAAAAAAAATCTGCTATTGGATGGAATGAAAACATTACTTGGCATTTTCAAAATGTCACTACTTGAATGTTTTACTTGTGTAGCATTGTTCTATTCTGTAGAAGATATTAGTTCATATCATAGCTTATCAGCTACGATGCTATGACAGAGTACGAAGTAAAAAAAACTTTGTCCAAGCATTATGTTCATTGGCTCTGTGTGAGAATGATTGGCAAAAATTACTTTGCCTGGTCACACAAAAATGGGTAACTTAAGGAGAACTGTATAAAAATAACATGAACGTTTATAATGGGGGAATATACCATTGTCCAACTTGTAAGAGTGAAATCCACCGTTTGATATTATTTTGGGGTAATGGTGGTTAAGGACATCAAACGCAAACAGGTATTTTTTTCAACCATTATAAAACAGAGACTTGTCAAGGCGACACGGGAGGATCAAGGCATATCTCATTTTTAACTTTTTCAGTTAAAAAAAGGGGGACCTTAAGACACCGAGCCAGGATAACAAGGATATAATTTGAAAACTGTGAGGTCATGTGAGTCTGTAAGATGCACTGGGTTTGGGCCAAGAACGTATTTTCCAGGGAGCACGCGCCAAATGGATAAATGCTATGCAGCTTCTTCCTGATCCAACCACTGTATCCAGAATAACCAAATGTGCAGATGGATTATGGAAACCCTTGCCTTCTGATTGGACAGAAATTGGGTAAATACAACGGTGCAATTAAACTTGACATGTGGACAGACTATTATTGTAAAACAGGATACTTGTGCCTTACAGCCCATTACATAAACAAAAAGTGGATACTCTTGGAGAGGGCGCTGTCTACCATGCAGTGGGACAGTTCTCAGCAAAAAACTGCAGATAACATGAGGCAGGAGCTGAGGAAGTACAACCTGGACATGTACTACGAGAAACTAGGTATGTTACTGATGGACATGCAAACATGGTGGCAGCTCTACATAATATTACTAGACTGAGCTATGCTTCCCAAATCCTGAACACACCCCACAAAAGGGAAAATACTAAGGGAGATAAGTTTGGCCTGGAGGTCTCTGGCCTGATTGACGCAGCAAAAGCTTTAGTCATGTACTTCAAGTACAGCGCCCTCCAATGCAGGCTAACAAATACCCTGAAGAACTATCTGGAGAGGAGATGGAATTCCACACACAGAAATACATGTCCATCAAGCCGCAATATGTAAAGATTTACTCTGGACGAAAGGGAAGAAGAACACTGCCTGGATGATCAACCAGAAAGAATAGTTGTAGACCTTGTTGATTTCCTCCATTGTTTCTATAAGGCCACACTCACAATGGACGCAAGTTAACAACCCACTTTTCACCTAATAGTTGCGTGGTTTTAACGGATGAAAAAGAATTGCCGGATGCAAACTATGACAGCAATGCACTCATTTTACTAAAAAGGAAAACCAAGATTATCCTTCAAGAGAAATGTGAAATCCACATGCGGCACAAGTTGTCCATGTTTTTTCACCCCAAACTGAAGTGTCCTAAACCTCTAGAGAAAAAGGGCCAGGAACGTCCTAAAATCCACCCGACATGTAATGTCTTATTCAGGCACACACTCAGAGTGCACAGCCAGCTACTGGCACACATGTGCACACTAAGGACCAGACTGCTATGGCGAGTATGATACAAACACACAAGAAACATAGAACTGAGAGGTTGTTAGATATGGAGTACTCTGACAATGACCAAGATCTGTCAGAGGTAGATGAAGTGGGGGGATATATTGACTATAAACCAAAACCAAGTGTGAGGACTTTGATGTTTTGCACTGGTGGAAGGATCACGCCCAGATGTTCCCCTGCATGGCCAAAGTAGCCAATCAATACTTTCAAAACCAAAACAAGCAACAATTCTTTTTTTCAGATCCTCAGAGAGTTCTTTGCCATGAGGTGCCATGTTGAACTTCCAGTGACCAGTATGAGGGAGTGTGAGAGCGATAACACCAAATTTAACACACCTGCTCCCCATTCACACCTGGGACCTTGTAACACTAACAAATCACATGACACCGGGGAGGGAAAATGGCTAATTGGGCCCAATTTGGACATTTTCACTTAGGGGTGTACTCACTTTTGTTGCCAGCGGTTTAGACATTAATGGCTGTGTGTTGTGTTATTTTGAGGGGACAGCAAATTTACACTGTTATACAAGCTGTACACTCACTAATTTACACTGTAGCAAAGTGTCATTTCTTCAGTGTTGTCACATGAAAAGAAATAATCAAATATTTGCAAAAATGTGAGGGGTGTACTCACTTTTGTGAGATACTGTATATTCATGACATCACTGTGTTCATGGCGTAATAGTAGGACTTTATTGGCCAGGTGGTTGGGATTGAGTTTTCATAGGGGATTAGCTGCAGCAAATGGGTGGTCTGTAGTCATAGTGTGCAGTAACCATCACTGCAGTGTTTGGGTCACCATAGTTTCTGGGTCAGAGTGCTAAAACCCTCTGAACTGGGTTGAATACTTGACCAAAGGAAGGCTGTGAATCAAATCAAGATGTGAGTTATGACTTCTCTCTGAGCCATGTCTTTTTGTCAACGTTATTTAATCTGGCTAGTGACTTGAAAACCAATTTTCATTTTTGAGGACTACCAGGCCAAAGGCATTCAAATGCAACACAATATAATACACAGAACAACATAAACAGGGAGAGAACAGATTCCAGTAGGATGTTAGCCAGGACAGAGACACTGATACATACAGTAGGCCTACATGTAATGAATCAGTTGGCAAGATATCCTTTTAATCTGAAATACACTATGTTAACACAAGAAATCCCTTTGTTCCACAATAATACAGTATATGCTAAGAAGGGTGTTCAGCCCTAACTTAAATACTGCTATTTGAAGTATATCCATAAATTTCTTATTGATTTAAAAGCTTTTATTGTAATTGTGAGAATCAGGCTAAAATATATAAAACCAGGCCATAAACCACAGGTTCGGTCAGAGCTGAGGTTGGGCTGTAATGACAGCTTTACACAGTAGAGGTATTCATTGTGGCGTGACAGAGCTGACAGATCCCACCCCTCTCTTTCTGAGAAGCATTTAACCAAAAACAATAAAATAAAATGTAAAATTGTGTGAACTGGGGTTTGGAAGCCCACAGAGAACAGCAAGAGACTATACCATCATGCTACCTGTGCACATCTATTCACATCAAATGACAGCGTTGACAGTCAGTCTGACAATTCTCGAGGCTTGGCAGAAGACAAAGTTCCAATGGGGCAATGGCTACAATGGTGAATGACATGAATGACATTTGTGGCCAGATTTGCATATGATGTACATTTATTTATGGAATACACAGGTGAAAATCTTAATTGCCGCATGCTACCTTCCGGAGGTAGCATGCGACAATTAATGTTGTAGCCTTTCCTGATATATATTTTCCACGGCTACTGAGGTGCCACTGATGGTGCACTGCTTCATGTGTATTGGAGTGGAATGAGCAGTGACCTATGAAGTCTGGTCCTGCTCCATGTAAAAACAAATCTTGATTGGGAAGCAACAAAAAAACATCTCACAGTGGCACCAAAACACTTCTACTATCACCAGCACCAGTACTTGTTTGACAAAGCACTGCAGCACAGTTTCTTGTCGAATTTGTGAACATTTTATTTACATTTAATGCTAATGTTATTTAAATTGTGTAAAACAATCATAGTTTAGTGACACTCTAAGTACTTACCACACAAATGCTGAATTTCTCCCTGTGGTACATGGTAAAATTGCTGTGAAGTCAACTTTCTCCATCTGGAGAATGGACTTGCCTATTGATTGTGTTGCTCTGCTGTTCAGCTTTGTAGGCTGTTGGCCTCTTCAAACCATTAGTGAAAAGATTCTGTTAGCCTCCAATGTGTTAATGTGATTATTATTGTATCAACTACATTTTTAACTAGATTAGTACGGAAGCCCTGAGCCGTAAGTTGAAAAAAAACGTTTTTGGTGCTTTAAGTTTATTTCATAATTTCGAGATAGTGTCTCGTTATAACGAGATAATTTGGCAAACTGTAGGCACCTTAGTTTGTTGTTTGATGACAGCAAAGGCTTTTTTATGGCAACCCTACCAGACAATGTGGTTATGTAGGTGGCATCTAATTGCTGTTTTGGAGACTTGCTAGCCACAAGACAGAACTAACATCTCAAATTCTCCATCTTTGATCTTTGGACCCTCGAACAATCTTCCTGCATGAGATCAGTATAGATGCATATCCTCTTCCAGGCTGATTATTAACATCTCCAGTTGCTTTAAACTTCTTAATTATTGTCCTGACAGTGAAAAGGGGCATTTTTAACCATTACGCTATTTTCTTATAGACAGATAAGTATTGTGCAGCTCAACAACCTTTTGTCTCACATCATTACTATATTCTCATGTCTATTCACTAGTAAATGGCGTATCTTTTCTGTGTACTAGGATTGACATATCAGCCATCATGTCTTGAAAGTGGATAACTGTAGTGTAAGCAGCCAGGCCAGTATTCATCTGCTAAGCTATACTGCTATAATAGGAGTAATGCTGGTTTTATGACTTAGCTGGAAAAATACAGTACACTTGCATGAAGAAGCACATTATCCTCTTACAATCTGTTGAGAATACTTAGCAAAGCTAAGCTAACTATTTGCAAAGCTGTTAGCCAAAGCTAGGAACATTGTTCAAACAAACTGACTATCAAGTTCAACTTTTTAGTTTCCAGTTTTCACACAAAAACCCAAGAATTAGAACCCATGATGGTTGTAGGGGACTTTGAAAACTGGGATGAATTCTTTCAAGAGCCACTGCATTTTATCATCCTGTCATCATCCTTAGGTTTTGTCTAGTAACTACAGGTTTACTCTGTAGCCTAAACTTTGTTAATTGTTTAATTTTATTTCTGAATCTAAAAAGTAATATTATATAAAATATAAACTTTCTTTTCAGTCCTTCATTTCGGCATGCTCTTACTCTTGCACATCTGAACTCACTATACAAAGCCACCCTTCAAGGCCATAGCTTACATGTTTTATATCTTCTCTTATGCTCTCTCCCTAACTCCTTGCACCTTTTGTGGTTAAGGGAGCTCTGGCGCCAATGAGGTGCAAGAGGCTCAGTGTGTTAGCCCATCTGTACGATTGCCTGGTAGTGGAGTCACAGAAACAGGTAGTGATGCACACCTCAATACTCCTTTTCTCATGTTGTTCAATGTCTACGTTTCAGAGGGAACCAGGAGAAAAGCAGTCCAACTCGTCTCAGGGCATTCTGTTCGTGGGGCTTGAACTGGTCTCAGTGGGGTACAGCATGTATGTAACCATGCACAGGGCAGACAAGTCGCATTTCTGCTTAGTCCCTTTGCGTCTTGGGGATACAGCCCGTTTTTACATATGCGTCCGTCTACTGGGTTCACGGCGTATTTCAGCTTTTCATCTGGGTATTGATTGAGAAACCCCAAGAGGCCTTCCCCGGGTGAGGTTTTTTGTGCTTCCTCAGGCTGGTTTCTAAACCGCGCACACCATCTAGACAAAAAATATACAAATACAAATGGTTAAGGCCAGTTCTTTTCATTACAGTTTTCATCTGTAAGCGTCAGTTATGCATTTATTTCAGTAAATGCGCCAGCCCTAGTTCAGAGTCCGCTATGTCGTTTTTGCCATGAGTTAAGTCCTTCTGATCAGTACAATATGAATCGCTTGTCACACCTCTACTATCTCAATCACACAAATCTGACCATCCGTGTGCATATTATGTACATATAATTGTTTCACTTTTCTCAAACAGATGTTTCTCTCCAATCTTATAATTGATCTTTATAGCCCACGTCAAGAAATGAAAGAAGACATTTTTAGTGTAATCACCTCTTGAACATCTGTTGGTGGCTGCATGGCTGGGCACCAACAAGCTAAAAAACACAGGGATGATCAGCTCTTCTTGGGAACAGATAAACGGAGCTAGAGATGGCCAATCTACGAAACCCTGCAACCTTGAAGCTTCAAAAAGATGACTGACCTATATCCTGAGCATTGCTGCCATTCCCAATGGTGTTGATGGACGCAGTTTATTAATTTAAAATTGATCATAGAGAAAATGTGATAAAGAGTGAACACGCCAACACTGTAGCTTTCCTGAATAACAATCTCTCACTCAGCTGGTGGAGGGCTTGTGGTTTGATATAAAGAAAATGAAATCTGTTTCAAATATTTATATTACGTGCACATGTGAAAACAGACAAGGAATTTAATGAGGTGTGTGCTTTTTTAACATATTAACCACATTTAAACAGAAATACCCTCCTTCCAAACACATACATAAAAATCATAAAGGCATTGAAAATCACAACAAAAACAAACATGAAGTGAAACCCCTTCCCGCAAAACAAATTATTTAGTCTGTGTTATCTTCTCCTAGCCAACTGGTTTTGGGTGACGACATCGAACTGGCCCCATAGGAAGTTGGTGCTCACAACAACAGCCAGACTAACTGAAAAACCACAACGCACACAACAGAAATGTGAATAGTATAAAATAATATAAAAACTTTGTTTCGCAGGCACTATACACTTACTGTCTGTTTTCATCTATCATCTCAGTCTGTAATCAAATGCCTGCTGTAGATATAGGACCACTATATCTACAGCAGACATATGCACAGATCCCAGGTGCCTTCCAATTCTGTCCTTTTGCTACAAAATGTTACAAAAGAAGTCACAACTATGTGTTTGTCTACTCCCCAGTATTTTGGATCTTAATGCGGGGTGAGATTCTCACTTGCCAACAAAAACGATTATTCAGCCTATATTCCAGATAGTTTTTTTCTCATATTATATCCCATGTCTGTGCCTTACCTGCTGGCAGTCTGCAGCAAATAAGTGAAATTCCAGAAATGTGTAAATCTATGCTACTAGGCAAATAAAGGGGATTCTGATTCTGTGTAATCAATGGCACTAATTAGCCAACTCTACGTGTGTGTGTGTGTGGGGGGGGGGGGGTATACAGCCATTAATGAACACACTATATGGGCAGAAGTTATCAGGAAATTAACTTTACTCCTCCAAAAAATATGTACAACTACTGTTGCAGTTTTCAGAAAATTTTACGTGATAACAAATTGTCATTGACAGCTTTTGATCTACAGATCCCACTTGTATAGCTGTATTCACAGACCTAGAGCTGATCAATCTTATCTAGCAGCCACACAATTCTTTGAATTCCAGGGATCCCATGTCAAGAACAATACACCTGGTCGAGAATAGAAAGGGGTCTGTGTATGTGCAGGACTTTTTCATTCCCCCCAGATGTCATGAACATAACTTACTTTTTATCAGGGACCACTGGATGAGCATGTAGTACCCTTGGCAAGTCTCATCCTATCACATCTGTCAATCTGCTTTCTCCTTCCATACTGCCATACTGGCCAATCTAAATTATTCAAACTACAGACAATTCTCATGGATCAAAAAAAAAACACATTAGAATAGAAAGCAGAAAAAGGGGAAGTTGCTGAATTGTTAAAGAACGTATGAACATTTAAAGGGGGCACAAACTTAACTCTGCCTGGGTTCAATGTATTTATTTGATTTGCTCCAGCAAGGGCTGACATGATGACGAAAATAGGCTGCACTCTCATGCAAATTTCGCATTAACTCTCTCTGCAGCCTTCCTCGTCCCATCTGAATGTATTAGCGTTTCTGTGGCCAGCAGTTCAAAGTCACCAGTCAAGCTTGACAATGTGGTCGGCATATTCAAAACACTCTGCCAGGGGATTACATTTCCATCACAGAGCCAGTGCTCATTGCAAAAGCAGTTAGAGGACTCTAGGGCAGCAACATCACAGCACACTCACTCCCTCTCCACAAAGCCATTCAATGTTTAGATTCAGGGGTGGCATTATGGTAAAAGTCTTTGTTGTAAAATGTCACGTCTTTCTTTTAAACTTAGACCATTAAACTGAGGCAAACACTATCAAAAGTGGGATAGAGAGGCCGCACCCAGCTGAAGTTCCCAGCGCTCTCATTTTTGTACTGTATCTTTACAATGATTGCATGAATCATTGTAACAGAACACTCTGCCAGGGTTGAGTGCTGGTGATGGCCAGATACAGCATGAAACATTAAAAGGAGTTTTAAAAGATTCAGACCAGATCAGATTTGGAAAGCTTAGAGCAGCAGATTCACTAGAGGTACCCACCATATAGCTTTTTGGTGGATCAGAAGATTGACAGATAACACACACTGCAAAATAACTGGTGTACAGCTTGACCATTCTCATCCAGTGATAAGACTGGAGTTCTAATTGCAAGCATACCCTTTTAGAACAGTTCACACTTCATTTACACAACTCTGATATCTGTTGTTAACTTGAACACCATTAAGGCTATATATTTAGAGCTATTTTGGCTTTCTAAACAGCTGCAACAACCCTAAAATTCATCATGGGCAATGTAAAAAATGTACAGTAGGAAAAAAAAACAGTTTTGACTTTCAGACTGACAATGAGCACCTCAATGTCCCTAGGAAAGTAGGGGACATTTTAGACGGTTGAAAAGACAATCCGATTGAAAAGGACTTAATGTCTCATTTCCTCTGAATGACATATAAGTAGATAAAGTGCCACTTTTCACTGCAATAACAGATTTTAGTCTTTTGGAAAGTTTTCGCAAATTATATGAATTACTTTTTGGCCCATTCTCCTGGTCAGATTTGCTCCAGGTTGTTCAGCTTGGTTCAGATTGTTCAGCTTGGCAATTTTAAAATAGTGCCACAGATTCTCAATGGCATTGAGATCAGAAGATTGACTGGTCCACTGTAGGACATTCACCTTTTCTTGAGCCTCTCCAATGCTGCTTTGGCTTTGTGCATGGGATCATTGTCTTGCTGAAAGGTGAATTTCATCTGATGACAAAACCTTTTCATACATCGCAGATGGGTGTCTCATGCTTTCAGATGTTGCTTTTTGAGTAACTGCTTCTATCTTGTTACCCTCCAATACAGGCCAGCTCTAGATTTGATGAATCAGTGCAGCATTACTCCACCCAGCCTTTGAACTCTGTATCACCTTCAAAGTATTTGTTGGCTTCTCTGTGGCTTCTCTCACAAGTCTACTTTTGTTTGAGAGTTTTGAGAGACATACTTTTTTCCCTGTAGTGTTAAAACCTCCATTTTCTGATTACTGATCCTTCTGTGCTCATTAAGGTTTTCAGAGATTTAACCATGATTTTTTACCCTTTTCCTTATCTATGTGTATTGGTATTACTTCATTTTGAACTGACCAATTTTGTTATTTTACTGAAAAACAAAAGCAAATGTTGGTAAGAAAAATAAAATCTGAAAGATATTGTTTGCATAAGCATTTATTCAACTCCTGTGCTTGGAAGCTACCCGTTAATGTAGATTAATGAAATCGCACTAATGAAGACACTATTACCTTGCAATTGGTTTCCGTCTGTGAACCATTAAAGTTCCTATCAGATTTTCTAGATAAAAGTTCCACTGACCTCGCTGACCAAACAGAGCATTCTCCTCAAAAAGTAAAGGCGCTCCCGTGCCTTTTTGACCAGGGGTGAGGTGTTGAGGGACCAGGAGTGGTCCTCGGAGATGTGGACACACATGAATTTGAAGCTGGACACATGCTCCACCTCAGTGCCATCGATGAGGAATTGGGCACGACTGCAGCCTTAACATTTCCTGTAATCCACAATGAGCTCCTTGATTTTCTTTGCACTGAGGGCCAGGTTATCAGCACACCAGGCCACCAGGCACTTGACCTCCTCCCTGTAGGCTGATAAATAACATTGGTAATGTTTAGTGTTGCCTTTTTCATTTGCTTTAACATTAATTCAGAAGTCTGCACTTCTTTTCATTTAATCTGTCATTTTTTGTAAATTAACATATGCAGGGTTGGGTAAATAACTTCATAAGTGTAATCCATTACAGTTACTAGGAACTTGTCAAACACTCCTGCCCATTAGGCTACCATGCCGAGGTATGACCTGATAAAGATCCTTGCAAGATGGAAACAATGGCCCTCATTCATGAAACGTGTACAATCAAATTTGTTCTTAAAATGATTGTACGATCATTTCACTGACAGAGCTGGTATTTATTAATATTATCTATATCGTACCCTTTCAATCAAACTCACGCCCGGCCAGAGACTGTGTAGGTCAACGTCAAAGAATTCGCACTGAGACCATCATTAACACGAGAAAACAACAATCAATACAGCCTCAGTAACAACAACCACAATTATAATAATAATTAAAGCTGCAAGCAGCATTGACTGTGTTTCAGCATTCAGTTACTTTTGTCCTTTTTGCATCACTTGCGCGATGAGATCCGTATGCACCATTTATTCATACATTCAACAAATTACATTGGCTAGATTTATAGCCCTGATTACAGTATACAGTATGTGCCAAATGTAAATCACACTCACTGATACAGATAAAGCAATAACGCCATGTAACCGTTATGGCGCCACCGCGTGGTCAAACTGAATGTACTTGCATATGTTACTTTCTAATACTGTTGTTGATTTTATCATATGATCAAACGTGTCTGATTTATATGCATACATGTGCAAAACCACACCCGCATAAAGATTTATTGGTCAATATGCATGTTTTTGTTTTTGTACTGTTCTGAGGTATGCATTGATGATGGATCTGGGTCGACAGATGCAAAATATCAAGTCACGTGAAGATCTGACAGATCAGGTACTACTGAAGTAGCATTTGAAGCATTATTCACATAATCAAAATGTCAGAAAATCCATCAAGGCGGCGCTAATGGGTCCCAGTAGCAAATATGTTCCCTGTGAAGACATGGAGTTATCCCCCATTTTTTCAGTCTCTACGTCCAACGGAGTGAGTGGCGTGAGCGCGCAAAAATGACTGGCTCAACATTGCCTCAATGTGGAAAATGCTTGCACACGGCATGTACTATCCAGGTTCTCAATATGTGTACCAAGTAGTTTTATAATTCGATCAACGGTGTCTAATTAATAGGCTTATATGTACAAACTACCCTTACTTGAAGGTTTATTGGTCAGTAGTGGCTACATTTCTGAAATACTCGTTTGGCTTACCATAGTTGGCTGATCCATGGATCCCAAATATGTAAGTATGTGAAGATCAGACATTCGGTGCTATAGGTGTATCATTTTAAGCGTTTTTCACAAAATACAAAGTGGCAGGAAATCCAATATGACAGACTTTTTAAGTCCCATTGGCAAAAATGTTCCTTGTGAGGAGATGAACATATCGAACAAGTTTCATGAATCTAGGACACATGGTGTGGGCGTGGGTAGCGTCAACCTTGGCAACTTTGGAGGTTTATTACAGCGCCACCATGAGTCCGATTTGCATGCCATTGCACCAGAGGTTGTGGACCTTTGGCCTGTATTAGCATGCAAAGATGGGCCTTTTTGGCCCATTTTATCTCAAAGGAATTTGCAAAAAGGACCGAAAAATGCTGGGAGAATAATAATAATAACCAGTGGTAACAATAACAATAGTGTTTCACCAGTGAATGTCTGAAAAACTAATAATAGGTAATATAAAATAAGATGTCAAGGAATATAGCACATACAAACGTACCACAATGTTAATATAGCGCTACCTTATTAATGTATTATTTATGTCTTCCACATTATGCTGCCTTTTTCATCTCTTATTTCTGTAGTTCATGCATTTGTAAGGTTTGAATTGCCTTGGTGTATCTATTTTGCTAGACAAAAAAGCTTGCTTTGACTTGCTTTTCCAAAGTCATTCATGCCTATAGTAGCGACATACTTGGGCAACAAACAGGTGAAAACAATCAGAACAAAAAGGACAGGCTACATTCAAAAACAAAGGAAGAAAACCAAACAGAACAGATTACATTCAAGAACAAACCGAAAAACAATACTCAACAAAACAGAACCTCACAGTTACCCTAATAATGGCAGATCTTACTGTTCTAAGGGACTTGGGCTCTGGGCTGAGACACAAAAGAAAGTTCCATGACCACTGTGATTTTTTCATGGAGAACAATGAATGGCTAATATGCGGTTTAGGGCTATAATTTATGCTGAAAGCTGTCAATTTATAGGAGATAAGAATTGCCACACCGGCATAAATTACAGGTATGTCATACGTAAATGAGGGCAGGTCCAACACTTTCTCATGTCCACCGTTTTATCCGATTTATCAATCTGAATGATGACACCTATGCTCATTTGGAAGAGGTGCAACAGTTTTGTAAATCACACTTTGAAATGACCATACATCTCTCCCCACATTTGGATCTGTGATCTTTTCTGAAAAGGTTTCAAGAATGAGCGCCATTGTCTGTTTGTAAATAAAGGTAGGTGGTAAAAAGTGAATGAGCAGGCCCTAGTTCTTTTAGAGCATAAGCATACATCAAGACAGCAGAAGCTCCAATGCATGGCCCCTTAACAGTGATACACAGCAGGGCCAAATCTCTTTAATATAACCATTGCAATTATCATACCCGATGCATCATTATTGTAAAGGGTGTTTACCAAACAAGCATGTATGAAAGAGATTTTTCTCCAAGTGCATTGCTAGACCATGTGTCAATACTCATAGGATTGAAATAAAAGCAAGATGCTCTAAGATAAACTTACTCATTTATATCCTACGTTAACATTGGAGTCTTTCTACAACACGGATTACGGATCAGCTCCAAGAGATAGATTACCACCTGTGGCTGCAAATAGGCTAATGAGGCACAGTGATGTGCCAAATCTGCAATAAATGTATTCATTATTGATCAAACATACAATAATAAGCTGCCACATAATTTGCAGTGATAAGAACAAATTGGTGGTTAGTATTGTCAAATATTTCTAAGGTTTGGCTACATTTTGATGGGCAAAAGCTGATCCTAGAGCCACACATTTTTTTTCCTTCTGATCCTCCTGGGCAAATGTTGTGTCTGCGGAGCGTTTTGGGAAATGCATTTCATAACTTTTATGAATTTTAGGAAGAATCCATTGTTAAATCACTTATTATGTAATCGCCTAAAAATTGGCCCCTTGGACTGGAGTTGCAATATGTCAAATCACCCCCCACGAACAGAGGTAAACTCAATTGACAGGGTATGCAGGGACAGTTATCACTGTGTCCCTATATACTTACAGTGACTGACACAAAATCTAGGCAGGTAGTGCAACTAGGTTAAATTTCTATTGTTAGGCTTCAAAATAACAGCAGCTTTCACAGTGAATTTGTATCCACTTGGTTCATGTGTCCTACTTGGACTAGCCTGTTGCTAGGGGTGGACAGGCTAGTGGTTGAATTTTTTTTGCAACATGCAATAAATATGAGAATCATATATCGCCAACATTTCTGTTAAATACGAACCGTCCACATTCAGGAGAAGTCCCATGTGTAGCACCATCAAAACTGTAATTCTGACGTAAAAGCAATGAATCGTAGTAATTTAGTGAAGGACAAAATGAATAGATACCTAGAGAGAAAAATAGATATTATTGGAGGATAGAGGGAGAGAGGGATCTATTTTATGGCAAAACATTGATAAAGGTTGAGGTAGCCCTCTGAATAAACAAGTATGTTTACATGACAGAGAGCGAGGAAGGAAGGAATTGCAAAGAGAGGGAGAATATAATTGCCAATGTATTTAAAGGGGATTAAGAGAATATAAAATGTGCCCCAGCCTATTGATCACTGTAGTGCAGCTGAAAGGGACTTCATATCTGGGAGATTCAATTACAGTCCAATAATCAGCTCAGATTCCCAGGATACTGAGCCAGAGATGACTAGCTGGGCCATCCTTGTACTGCAATCTAGCTTCTGCCTCAGCTATATGGTGATGCACTCTGTGTTCTCTCTGCAAAGCTATTCATCACCTTCTCTCTCTCTATCTCTTTCAATTCTATGTCCCCTCTCTTCTATTTATGTCTATTCCCTGCTGTTCGCTCTCCTTCTGCAGAGTGGGGTATTATGGTACCTTGTTCTTATTCTCTCTATCCTGTTTTTCATCTACACAATACTCCTCTTCCTTCTCCAATTGCAATGTGTGCTTGTCTTTCCATTCATCTCCACCTCTCAACTCTTCAGTAATTTCCCACTTTTTCCGTATTTTCCTCTCAATGATTTACAGTCACAACTGAATAAATGTAATGATCTTCTCCTAAGATTGTTCTCTATTCTACACATTTCTAGTCACCCTAAAGAAAAATTTTAATTCTTCTAGGTTTAGCTCAGACTCTAACATGAATAACCTTTAAACTGTTATAGCCCATGCAACATAGGAAAACGGGGGATTGTGATGTATATGCTACTTCAGCGTTTAATGTTATCCAGTTGATCCCGTTTATTTGACAAAACATTTTGCAACTAAACCCAGTAAACAGTAAAACACCCCAGTAAACAGTGTGGGGTATCAATTT
This sequence comes from Esox masquinongy, assembly GCA_016801175.1. Lineage (NCBI taxonomy): Eukaryota > Metazoa > Chordata > Actinopteri > Esociformes > Esocidae > Esox > Esox masquinongy. The sequence goes on from JACXGI010000866.1 coordinate 51,964, forward strand.
CCATTGCAGTGGAAAGCACCACACCCAGTACATAGGAAGGCAACAACATAAAAATGTGTTCCTAACAGCAGTTTATTTGGGGCTTGTATACATTATGTTACATTTTCTGGGACATTTCGGAGAAGACTCAAGACGCTAGATTCTATTATTGTGTAAACTTGCAAATATCGACAGCTCATGAAGCCACTTTCCGAGGTATCTTTTATATAGGTAACGAGCTGAGATTAGGAGCACACTTATAAAGGGAGTGCTCCTAATCTCAGCTTGTTACCTATATAAAAGACACCTGTCCACAGAAGCAATCAATCAATCAGATTCCAAACTCTCCACCATGGCCAAGACCAAAGAGCTGTCCAAGGATGTCAGGGACAAGATTGTAGACCTACACAAGGCTGGAATGGGCTACAAGACCATCGCTAAGCAGCTTGGTGAGAAGGCGACAACAGTTGGTGTGGTTATTCGCAAATGGAAAAACACAAAGAACTGTCAATCTCCCTTGGTCTGGGGCTCCATGCAAGATCTCACCTCGTGGAGTTGCAATGATCATGAGAACGGTGAGGAATCAGCCCAGAACTACACGGGAGGATCTTGTCAATGATCTCAAGGCAGCTGGGACCATAGTCAACAAGAAAACAATTGGTAACACACTACGCCGTAAAGGACTGAAATCCTGCAGCGCCCACAAGGGCGCCCTGCTCAAGAAAGCACATGTACAGGCCCATCTGAAGTTTGCCAATGAACATCTGAATGATTCAGAGGAAAACTGTGTGAAAGTGTTTTGGTCAGATGAGACCAAAATCGTGCTCTTTGGCATCAACTCAACTCGCCGTGTTTGGAGGAGGAGGAATGCTGCCTATGACCCCAAGAACACCATCCCCACTGTCAAACATGGAGGTGGAAACATTATGCTTTGGGGGTGTTTTTCTGCTAAGGGGACTGGACAACTTCACCGCATCAAAGGGACGATGGACGGGGCCATGTACCGTCAAATCTTGGGTGAGAACCTCCTTCCCTCAGCCAGGGCATTGAAAATGGGTCCTGGATGGGTATTCCAGCATGACAATGACCCAAAACACATGGCCAAGGCAACAAAGGAGTGGCTCAAGAAGAAGCACATTAAGGTCCTGGAGTGGCCTAGCCAGTCTCCAGACCTTAATCCCATAGAACATCTGTGGAGGGAGCTGAAGGTTCGAGTTGCCAAACGTCAGCCTCGAAACCTTAATGACTTGGTGAAGATCTGCAAAGAGGAGTGGGACAAAATCCCTCCTGAGATGTGTGCAAACCTGGTGGCCAACTACAAGAAACATCTGACCTCTGTGATTGCCAACAAGGGTATTGCCACCAAGTACTAAGTCATGTTTTGCAGAGGGTAGATTCCATACTGTAGTGTTATCCTTATTCAGTAGCCTAAGAACTCTGTTGGCCTAGGCCTATTTGTCATATCTCATTAATAATTTATTACCTTGTGGGGCATAAACACAACCCTTCCAACTTCTTTTTTATTTTGTCCCAGAATTCTGTCATCATCCAACAGTACATGAGCTGGATTTCAAGCTGTGTCTATGCGACTGCAAAGCTGAGGCAGCAGGGGAAGGAAGCCAAGGTTTTCAGGAGACGGCCGGGCATTCTGCTTTCCAAGCTTAAAGGGACAGCTGGTTCCACAACATACAATTGTTGATTAATGCCCTGCTTTATCAGTTATTCCCAGCGGACTCGATAAAGTTGATGTTGAGATATCTGTCTTCCAAAGCACATCCGATTCCATTCGGGTTCTTATCACGCTGCTTGCTCAACCAAGAAGTCTAGACCAGAAACATAATGTGTTGAATGGAGTGCACTACTCTCCACCCCTTTAACTTCTAAGGACCTCACTTGCACCCAAGCTGCCACCCTCCATGAAACCCCTTTGCTAATCCATGAACAAGATTTGAAAGCTGGTCTTACAATAGCGTAGAGCTTCTACTGGGCTGAACAAGAGCTGGGGATGTCCACAAAAGGAAGCACAATTTAAATGTAATTAAAAACATGCTATACTTGAAATTTCTTATTATGATGTTTTTTTTTTATAACTTTCCTTAAATAAAAAAAAAAAATGATTGATTAGATTGGGGGCTTTTGGTAGGACTACTCAGTCAAATGTAAAATAAAACATACAAAACGTAAATACTTAGTGAATAAAGGTGATTCTGAGTCTGTCTCCATTCTCTCACACTCCAGATGAACCAGAAACCTAGGCCTCAAGACTACCTGGCCTTTCCTTTCCACAGTTCACCAGGTTGCATTGCCATTTCCTATGAGAAGAAAACAAAGTTTTTGACATTATTTTTCCTCTATCCCTGTTTCTGCCCATGCCTTTTTCTCCCAGCATCTTTGTATTATTTTTCAATATCAGTAGAATCAATGTACATTGTTATTATTACAGCACCAGGAAGTAGTTAGGATTATTAAGGGCTAACTCCCTAAAAGTGATATATATTCCATTATTAACTATGCTAATACATTTAGCAGAAAACCCAATAGATGAAGTATAAAGACATTTGCTGTCTGCTGATGTATTGGAGTCAGAATGAAGCTAAAATCATAGAAAGAAGGAATCCTGAAGGTCTTACTCATGAGATCCGACTAAAAGACTATAATTACACAAATGTGTTATGTCTCTTTATCTTGAATCGGCTGCTAAGACTCAATGCCACTGCACCTTTTCTGATGTGTCTGTTCGTTTTTTTTCCTCTCTTTCTTTCTGTCTTTTCATCAAGCTACAAAACCAGGATTCAATTACTACTATATAATCACATTTCATCCCCAAGGCTTGACGTGTCTCTTGGTCTGGAAAGAGAAAAAAACTTGGGTTACTGTCTGACCTTGACTCTCACACGCTCTCTCGTTCACCCACATATGCACACACGCACGAACATAACATATCTTCATAATTTACTCAAACTTAATACCACCACTGTTGTGTATCAGTGAATGTGAAAACAAAAACGTTTCTTCTGATGCGTTATAAAGGAACAATTTTATTTCTTAACCACTACGGACTTTGGTTGAGGAATTGTGGTACCTGTAGGGCTCTGTTTTCTTTTTTCTCTTTTTCTTGTTTTATTGTATTGGTCCTGATGCTATGCTATCACAAAACAACAAGAAAGAAAAATCTTTCTACAACTTTCAATTTGGCCAGATTCCAGTAAACTGCATCTATTTTTAATATGACTTTTATCAAGTACATTACTACTAGCTGTGTGGCAGAAATTGCACATCTTAGCCATTGTAACCATAGGCAATACATTTCATTGCAATTGAACACCACCTTGTGGCTATTTTATATTACTGTAGTAGCTAAAGTCTAATTGTTCTAATGCTAGTATATTTGTTTTATTGGTCACTTTTGGTCACATGGGAAGGTCATCTTCCTTTTTGCCCGGCTTTATTTTTCTTAAAGAAAGCATGTTTTTAGTTACCCTGCTAAATTCCTCCATCAACCTTTGTTGATCCTTGGAGAATTTTTGCTTGTAACATAGCATATTTTCTTTGTTAAAATCACTCTTTGTATGTATTTAGTGAATTTGTCAAGTTTTTATGTAGTTGTGTAGCTAAATATTTGACCTAATGCTTACTTGACAGTGTGGCTGTAATACATTATCCATCTCAGTTTAATTTGTCATTAGTTAAGGAATCATACATTTGAAATAAATGTTAATGTATTTACATTCCATACTTGTAACAAAACTTGTAATCCAGAGTGTTCTTTTATATTTTATAATTTCAGTTCACGCCGCGTAGGACTGAGCGCCATATGTACATGTTTGGGACACTCAAGTAATAACTTTACTTCAGCGCCTGGGTTTTCATTCATGCATCTCAGTACTCATCTTCAGTGTTTAGCTATCTGCCTACTCGAGCAGAGCCACACACGCAGGGGACAGAATAGCCATACTGAATTGTGCGCGCTTACATACCCTAACTACCATATTGGCTTACTTACACAGCAAGACAAAAGGACATGGGTTCAAAAGGCACAGCCATGTTCACATTATTTTCTACTGAGACTATCGGCCTACAGTGTTCAAGAATGGCGATCTGCTATCTTCTTGTCTCAATTAAGATTATTGTTTATTAAGATGGCAAAATGCATGAAATCTCAGTAATAATCAAGAAAGCAGACAATTTTTTATTAAATGCACAGCAGTGCCTGCTCATTTGGAAAAAAATGTATACAAGGCACTGGAAAAAAGTTTGCAAAGGCAAAAGGTGACCATGGCTGACGTGTTCAGAATGCCACTGTGCTGCCATTCAAGTGGGTCTCCAAAGACTCATAAATAAAGATAACACGCCACAGACGTGTCTGGGTCAGGGGATGTACAGAACCTCAGGCCATGTGTGGGCTTCTTTTTAAACAGGGAAAACATCTGAAATCCTCTTGAAATATGAGAATAGACAGAGAAGCTAGTCTGGGAGATATCACACACACCACAGAGGGGCCTTCGTCTGTGTAGGCACTCCACTGTGATAGATCCAAGGGATAGAGTTAGGATGAAAGAACAGTTTGTTCTTTGGTCCTTTTTTCAAAGCATCTTCCCAATGGTCATTATCTGAAGAGAGGGATTATAGAAAAAGTGATGCACTGTATGGTGTATAAGATGGCATTTTTTATTTATATTTATGCATTGTATACTAAAGGTCTAAATGGTAATACTCCCATGTATGTGTGGCCTTTTTGAACATCCTCGGGAGAAGCTTAAAAAATTAAGTGCATATATCAACTACATGCAATTTTCTCTTTTCCTGTTTGTGCATTCCTGATCTAGTCTTTGACTTCTCTTCAGAAAACCTGACCTTGATCTTCTGATTGTCTCTTCCTCTATTTTCCGTCTAATTCACTCAGAAAGATCCAAAGAATCCTGCTTCCATCTTTTCAGAGAGTCATTTTGTCATGGATGACCTATAGGAGCAAACTCATCTCCATCATTTCCACCTCTTCTCTTCCAGGCTTTACTTTCAAAGCCTGTGCTCTGAACACTCCAGTCAGTACATGTCTAGGTGGGGGTTTAAGAGAGAGACACAGAGAGAGTGAGAGAAAGCATTTGCGTATGACCTTGCTACCAGGCAGTTACAATACAACACCTCATAAAAGGTGAAAAGAAAGCACAGAATGAGATAGTGAGGGAGATACAGTGCTCTCCATTAATGTTGGCACCCTTGGTAAATATGAGCCAAACGAGCTGTGAAGAAATTGTCTTTGCTGTTTATCCTCTTGGTCTTTCATTCCCATAAATATGAGGTGATACACAGGCCAAATCCCTATATTCATCCATCACTTTGGGAAAAACCTGTGAATATAGTAATGATGATCAACAAAAGTTTGTTGACCTGCAAAAATCAGGAAATGGCTATAAGAAAATAGGTCAACAGAGGAAAGCACCTATTCCACTATCAGGGCAAAAAATAAGAAGTTTAAAGCAACTGGAGATGTTAATGTTAATTGGCCTGGAAGAGGATGACAGAAAGAGCTCTGAACCCCAAGAGACATGCTTGTAGTTCTGGAGTGACCCTGACATTCACAATCCTCCCTGAAAATAGTCACACGTCTTGCACAATTTGATGCACAGTCCAGATATGGTGTTAACATGCATCTCCAAAAATATTTTTGTCACAAATCATGATTATTGAGTTGTGACACCACAAAAGCTGTATGTCTAATTTAAAAATGGCCTAGAAAATGCTTTGTACACATTGTCTCAAAAATAATAGCAGTCGTATATACCAGCATATGGCATATGAATAATAAGGCAAAACAAACAAAATGCCTGGTCCTAGGTATATTAGAATAATATCCCCAATAAATACAGTATCGTGCAAAGTATAAGGCCACTGGAGGAGCTACTTATATATAAGAAATAAACACTAATACAATCAAAGATAAGAAGAATATGTTGTCAAATAGGAATTGATATATTGTGAGATCGCTAGAAGTAGGGGCATAGAATTTAGTTTGATATGGGATGGGAACATTTGATTGTTTTCGCAGTTTACAAGTGTTGTCCTTATTTGGGGGGGGGGGTACCTGCTTCTAACATGGGGGACAGATCCCCCCACCCACCCTGCTTCTACACACTTGGCTAGACACTTTGCAATTTGCTCTTTGCAAAATACAGAAAGCATCTAGACAGTGAGGAGTCATCTTTAAATTCTCAGCTTTCTCTATTAACATGATAATGTTTGCGTCAAGTACGTCTTAAACCATTTTGCAAAGATGATTAAGACGTACTTGACACAAAAGTTTGCAGTTAGAAGACAATATTATATTGGCCACTGGAAGAGGGAAAAGTCGCAAAAAAATCAGACAAAGAAATACGTCAAATTCTGCAAGACCCTTGGAAGTATTTAGCACTATTTCAAAGTATTACAAAACAGTCTACCAAAGCAACTTCTGTTTTGCATTCCAGGGGAGGCCACACAAATTACTTCACATTGTGTGTTTACTTCAATGTTATTTAGATTTAGTGTTTTTTAAACAATGAACACTTTCTACTCAGATAAATATATATATATATATATATATATATATATTTTTTTTTTTTTTTTTAATTCAGGTGACCTAAAACCTACTGTCTGTGCCGTACTCTTTAAAAAATTACTTAGGAATTTAGAGGCTTTTATATACCACTGACACCCTTATTACTGTGAAGTGATTCATAATTCATGCATTGACTGGTACAATGAATCATCTTAAAATTTGTTTTATCTTAAGTGGAAGCTTTATAACCCCTGAAGAGAGAAGGAAAGATGTGAAAACAGTCTAATAAAGGTTGAACCGAGACATTCTATATCTAGTGCAATTATCTGTTTGTTTGATTTTCTTGAGAATATATTTTATTCAGATAAACACATGGAGTGCATGTGCTATGCTGTATTTATATCAGATTGTACAGTATGTACATATTACAAAAGTGCATGCAAATCTCCATTAATGATAGGGTAGCACCTATTTTCCACAGCCAGAATCATGCATCATAATAATCTGTGTAAATATTCCAAAATTACAAACTCGAATATTTGTAAAATATAGTAATGTTTTTCTAATGGTTGGGATCTAATTTTTATTCACATCAGCACTGACTTCAGAAACAGTCCTGCAACTGAATGAATCCACTAATAAAAATGTTGAAGCTATTTTTAGAGCAGGTAATAAGGTGGCATTTTCTGGATTGTGTTACACTCACAACTAATACAAGGTATGATTTTAGCTTCTGTTATAAAAATAGTAATAACAGACACGCTTAGTTGTGACAACATAACATGGCCCAAGAATAGCATAACAGTCAGTCTGATAGCCATAAGGTAGCAAAAAAAATATGCAAATTAGTATAATCATAGTCATAGTTATAGTTACACTTTTACAAAATGTAGGTTTTGATAGGCTAAACATATGAAAAAGATTTGGTTTAGTTTTTGTTGCTTGTTGAATTCAGGAAATACTGTTTAATGGTTGATTCATGCAAATTACACTAATGAATATACATACTTGATGCTCGCGTAAGAATTTGAAGTTGTGATAGCCTAAACATGTAAAACAAACTTAATTTGGTGTGTTTAGCATAATGTTACAAGATGATGGATTAATTTGTGTGAATTATGCGAATAAATTTAATTAAGACTGTAATAGATGATAAACATTTAAGAGTTTGAATTTGGGATAGCCTAAACCTATGAAAAAGTTAGTTTGGTCTCTACATTAAAATTAGCATTTTTGTCACTGCATTTGAGTGACTTAAAGTGCATGCATTTTAAGAAAACTAGACAAAACAACCACACAGCTGTTTCCACGGGGAAGCTGTTTCCAGCTTGAGAAGCTGCTTCCAGCTTGAGATGCCAGAACAAAAATGACTGCCTATCAGAAAGGGTGGGATGGCCAAGAGCCCAGAGGTGGCAGAACAAAGAGCCTGCTTAGGGATGTAGGATTTAAGCATTCCTTCAAGGTAGAAGGGAGAAGCTCCACTTGTTGTTCCGTAGGCAAGCACCCTGGCATTGTAGCAGATACAAGCTGAACAAAGAGACTGGGTGATATGGGACAGCTTGGGAAGGTTAGCCCACCTTGTGGGCTGCTGCATTTTAAGTTGCGGGGGATTGGTGGCACATTCTGGGAGCCGAACCAAAAATTTGTTGCAGTACTTCAGACAGTGAGACATAAAATGCCTCAATAAGCAGATGTGCTGCTTCTTGTGTGTGGTAAGGCGGTACTCTATGAATGTGGTAGATCATGATCCTGCAGGAACAAGTCACTGCCTTGATGTTAGTAGGCAATGACAGCTTGTTGTATAGGGACACGCCAAGGTTCTTTGCACTCTGGGACGGGGACACTGTGCAGTTGTCAACCATGATGGACATATCCTGGGAAGAAGAAGAGCTCAGTCTTGTCAAGGTTAAGTTTGAGGTGTTGGGCTGACATCCAAGCAGAGATGTCAGCCATGTACACATGAGATACATATTGTCACATAAGTGTCTGAAGGGGAGAAGGAGAAAAAAAGCTTGAGTGTCATCTGCATAGCAATTATAGGAAAGATAGTTATTTAGATAGTCATAGTTGATAAAGTTACAGTAAATTACAGTAATTTAAATAATTACAGTCGAGAACGTTTAAGAATGTTAAATTGGGATAATCTCAACATGTACAACAAAGTTAGTTTGTCCACTTAATTAGGGGTTAGTTAATGCTAATTATGCAAATAACGCTTATTGGTATAATAGAAAACACTGTGCTGCTGTGGTTCACATTTAAACAAGTGTTAACATTTAGAATCATATAAATACTAAAGTAAACCTAGCATCAAGTCAGAATATAAGCAACTGAAGTTGGGCCAGTTTAAGCAAATCAATGTTGGTTTAGAATTTTTGGTTTTGTTCCAATTTAAGTCTATGGTACCCTTATTGGGAGCTTATTTAAACATTGTTATAATAAAAAATACTATAAATCATATTAAAACCTTTTCTTAAGCAACCCAAGTAGGACCAAATGGACATTTGAAAGTTGTTTTTTGTCTTAAACACTGATATCGTTTAAGCTCTAGAGCGAGTTAAAAATCAAATAATAGTAGTAAGACAATGACATTTAGAGCTATATTTGTAGCCCTGGTTGTCCTGACAAGAATGTGGGCAGTGCGTGCAGGTAATGGAAAATAGGGCAACCTGTCCTGACTGAAATGTGGGAATGATAGGGTTAATACATACAGCACCTACTGCATACATAACTGGTAGGGTCCATTATCTGACACCTGAACCTACAAATTCTCTGTATATTTTGTAGGTGGTCTTATGTGTGTGGGTCTTTATGATAGCCAGGTCTGGGGATACATAAGCAGGTGCCCTCCAATAGCGACAGTCTTTCAGTCACAAGTTGATTTACAGTGCATCATGAAAGCCAAGTTCCATTCCAACTGTACAAAATATCGATTGTCTCCTTACATCACCATAAGCCGCACTGCTATTAACTAATAGTAGGATATAAAGTAACTTTGTGACAGTAATAAAACCTTCAGCTCTGGATCTGGACTGCCAACCATGCCTAATCCAGGCCCACTGGCACCTCCACACAAACATAAACGAAAAAGCCTATTTATCTGTATTGATAATAACATTTTGAAGTGGGTTATACTATAACTTTTATCATGTTCTAAATCCACAGTCCCATGGAATTGCTGACTTTCTACTTTCAACTTTTTAATAAATAAAAAGATAGAATCTCAGTGAGACTGGAAGGATTGTGAACTCAGATTAAATGGTGCAGTGACTCACTAAAATACAAAAATGAAAATAAAACAATCTTACTATTTAACAAATAACATATCAACCTATTCTGGATGAGAGATCTCTTCAAGGCTCATACTGATTCATAAAGGAGTACCCCATCTGCAGGTCTTAAATTTGACAGTTAGGGAATGTGCCTGACCCTGGACATGGTGAATGGTGCCGTCCATGAGACCTTGGTCAAGTCAAAACCAAAGCCAGAGAAAGTACAACATGATGTCTGCATTACAGCAGCCACCAACATGGTTTTCCATGCCACACAATTACCCTGCCTTTGTTTCCCCAGAGTACCTTTACTACACCACACCAGCAATTACTGTCACACACACTAGTCAGGCCCTAGCACCTCACTAACAACCAATGTCCTCTAGGCACTAGGGGGACCTGCCACGTGTGTGTGTTTGTGTGTGTGTGTGTGTGTGTGTGTACAAGTCAATCATGACTGAACGTTTCTTTCCCCGTGCTGTGGCCCTCAGCAATCGGCCATCTGTTCCATAGAGATTAATGGGACTATACTCACCACAACCCCACTGTAAACTAAATAGCGGCGCCACACTGCACTCAAACTCTATACACATATTTACCATACTGATACTGTAAATGCATTCATAAACTGTACATCCATGTATATTATACAGTATATGCACCACACTTATCTTATTAGCTCACTAACACCCATTTGTATGTAATTGTATGTCATCTTTGAAATGTTGTGCATTTTGTCTCTGTTGTCTACCACTTAAAAAGACCACTACAAAAAGTACAATACTAGAATATGAGTAAATATACCAAGCAAATAGAGGTGATTCTGATTCTATGTAACGTTCTTATACTGTATGCATTTGTGCAAAGTAAGCAAGTAAGTGTGTGTGTGTGCGTGTGTGCGTGTGTGTGTGTGTGTGTGTGTGTGTTGTTTGTTGGTACTTTATTGTGGGATGTGTTTTTTTTTTCAATTCTCCGTGAAGCCTAGTTAAAAATAATAATAACATGCAAGACCTTAACCACAATACTGCTGGGGTTTCACTTGGAAACACAGCCTTGTCAGGTTAGCTAATAATTAATCGTGTTGTACATTATGTTCTCCGGGCTATTTTTGACAGACTAAAGAGTAAGGGGAAAAAATGCAATTAACACATTTTTGGGCTTCTCATTTCCTCTTTGGTTCAACTTATACTGCAAGAGGAAACAATTTCAGAGAGGGGATATTGTTTCACTTCATTCTCATGAGCCCCTTTGATTTCACAACCACCCTCTGTTCCTCCACTTGTTTAAAATAAAAAAATATGTAAGTTGGGCCTTCTATTCCAAGTATCTTATGAATATTTGAGTAGACAATAAAACACCCTCACAAACAAAATTATAAAATAATGTCAATTGCAAAAATTGTTTAAAAAAGTAGGGTAAGCATAAATGTTGGGAAGCATGCCTATTAAGACCATTTTTGAATTGAGATCGAAAAGAGAAAATAAGTAATGTCTCTACCAATAGTATATGCTTGTTACATCCATGAAACATTTCATTTGAAGCCAGTTAGATTTGTCATTATTAAGTAAGTTATGGAAGTGCTACTTCATTCTATCGGTTAATTCATAAGTTAAAGAAAAACTTTGGTATTTAGAACAATTAAAGAGTAAATAGCTTAGTGTACTGCAACAACATGCTAGAAGTCGAGCAAAGGTAAGTCACATTTTCCAATACATCCTGTCTTATTTTACTTTAAAATGTAACTTACATTTGTACACACTGATCATTTATTTAGAAATGTTACTTTCATTTCAGGTGGGCATAAAGGGTATACGTGTATAAAAATCACATCTCCCGAAAAACATTTTAAATAAAAATAAATTGTTTTCATCATGCTCAATAAACAGTACAAGTTATTATGCTGTTGTAGTTTCCAGTGTATATTTTGAACTAATTTACAATGTTGAAAAATAAAAATTAACAAATGGGATTATAAATTAATTATCAAAAACAGTTGAAAGATGGCAGAAGCTAGAGTGATTGAAAATTGTGTAACATTTTTGACAAAGTTGTCCAAAGTATGAGACAACTTTGTCAAAAAAATAAAATAAAGACTTATTCTCATTCCATGGGAGCATGACTGTGATGCATAATGTACCTGAAAAGAAAACACATTAGAGCCATTATGACAGAGGAAGGAGGATAATAACAATAATTTTAATCTGAAACAAATGTGTCATTGTCTGCTTTATCAGAGATCTTATTTGGGTTGCGTTTCAGAAGTTATCTCAAGTTATCTCAAGTTAAACGTTAACTACACCAATCAGTTGAGCTACTTGTGCACGTAGAGTTTGTTTACAGCAAAGCAGTGTCTGTTAGCTAAACATTCTAGATGTTACTGATGGACCATATATTTAGTGTCAAAGTTGACGGATCACATATTTTTATTAAACCATTAATGTTAACCATTAAACTAATTTGTTCTTATTAATATCTTAACATGTGTGTATTGATGACTATGACAATGTTATAAACGCACCTGTCAACGATTTGTGTGTCCACAATTTCACATACATATATTGCTTTGCATTTCATATTGTTACATTATATTTTGATAGGTTGCAGTAATTCAGGTATGTAGAATGTTATAAATGAATGTAATTTAATAATTTTACTCCTGGTTAATAAAATAACATTAACATTTTAACACTATATCTGAAAATTGTCTTATTTAGAAAGCCCATGGGCTTAAAAATATGCAATATATTGTATATTTGAAATGTCTATAGTCAGATTTGTTGGGCTAGTAGGTGCACATCTCCTATGTAATGTTGTCCAGCAATGGTGGTGGCAACAAACAATTACAGATTTATCAATAACAACGGATAATTTAAATTATAAACAAGAATGAATTGTACATTGCCCTAGACTTATTTATCCTTCTCATCCAATCAGTAAAATAATAGGCAGGAATACAAAAGTGCCCATAGGCTTGCTGCTCACTTATATGTTAAAATGAACATTTTATTTTTCTATGTTGTGTACCTTTATTTATACATATAAATCTAGCCAAGACCTAGGTCTCTTTTAAAGTTGAGACCTGTATTTAATTTTAATAAAATTGAATAAAAATACACACATTTAGAAAAGCATGTCGAAAAATAAAAAGGAAATGTATCAAACATTTCAGTTGTCTTATACGAACCAGAATGTGTACCCTAAGGTGACTTTGCAAGACACTCCATGAATCAGAGGTGAGGTAGTCAAAAGCAGTTTGGCCTGCACAATAATATTTCTATTCTGTGATGACAGACAGCATTTGTTTCTATCAAATAAACACATTTTAGTCTTCAGCTTCTTTCCAACTCAGAAATGTGTGTTTTCAAAGACAGCATAATCTAACCAAAGGAAAAGAAGGAACACATTCTATAATAGAACTGTCCAGTTCAAGTTTTGATTTGATACAATTGTACGATTTTGGGATCTAGAGAATTGAAGATACTTAGTTTTATTTGAATTTAGTATGGACCTAAGCTCTATAAGAGAATTTTCTAATCGTTAGAATACAAAGTTTCTAATAGAAGTCAGATTGCATAAAAATGAAATGAAAAATGATTACATGTAACTGTATCAAAACACTCTGACAGGTCAACACATAGAGCAACACAATTGCATTTCACATTGAAGGCTTTGGCAATGTTTCAGTAATTTACTTAACAAGAACTTAAATCCTACCACGGAGTTAATGAATGCCAAATTATTTAGAAACCTATGACAGAGTATGGCAACTAAGTACAAATGTTTTTTTCCTTTACCATGGAAGTCTTGAATTCCAAAGGAACAATATTGCTTAGACTTCCTTGTGTCCAGTGGAATACTTGTGGTTATTCCTGACCCTGGGTAGGTAATCATATGTTACTTAGGGGCCAAATCGTAGAATATCTCATGTACCAGAAGGTGTGAAACGTAGCAAAGAGAAATGATTACTAGCATCCACCAGATGTAAACCAGAGGTGTCACAAGCCTGCAACAACCAGACTTGATCTCTGACGAGCAATCAAACATAAAAAAGAACAATATAGGATTAAGATGGAATCCCCCTACACTGTCTCTGACACTTGTCAGATGTGGCAGGGCTTGCAAACTATTAGGGATTAGAAAAAGGAAACCCAGCTGTGTTGCCCAGCAATGCTGACTCCCAGAAGAGCTAAATGCCTTCCATGCTCACTTTGAAGTAAACAATACTAAACCATGCATGCAAGCCCCTGCTGTCCCGGATGACTGTGTTATCTTACTCTCTGTGGCCAATGTGGTTAAGACTTTTAGACAAGTTAACAATTGCATTGCCTCGGGGGCAGATGGAATACCAGGACATGCACCCTGGAGCATGCGCAGATCACGTGGTGCCTCCACAGACACTATCAACCTTCCTTTTCCCCGTCTGTAATCCCAACAGGTTTCAGGGCAAACCACACATTTCCCTGTACCCAAGGACTCCATGGTAACCTGCCAAAGTAGTACTATAGCACTCACATACGTAACAATAAAATGACTTGAAAGCCTGGTCATGGAATACATCATTGACATGCATATGTATGAGAAGGCTGCAGATCACCTCCCTCTGCGACTAAATCTTGAGCATCCTGACGAGCCGCACCTCAGGGGGTGAGGGTAGGCCAAAACACCCCCACCCTGATCCTCAACACGGGGCCCCTCAGGGATGTGTGTCCCTTCCTTTACTCCCATTTTACCCACTACTGCCATGCACAACTCCAGCACCATTACACAATGGTGGTAAGTCTGATCACTGACAACATTCACAGCTTACAGGGAGGAGATCAGTGCAGAGCCACATCAGCAACTTCTCCCTCATCATCTGTAACACAAAATACCTGATCGTGGACAACAGGAAATGAAGAGCTGTACCTAAATATAATTGTTTGACAGCTTCAAGTTCCTCTGTGTCCACATAACCAAGGACATTACATGTTTCAGACGCGCTCACAGTGTTTTTAATTCTCATCGTTTGAAAGGGCTTGTATCTAAGCACTCCATAGGAATGCCTGCACCAGATCGGTTTGAAAATGTTGATTTGGTGAACAATGCTGATCGGTAGTGTTGATTATAAGGTTTGATGTTGTAACACCTCTCTTGTTGCTATCACTCTCTCATTCATGCACACCTACACACCTACACACACTACAGAAATAGATTTCATGGCAAGTGGTCAGATAATATAGCAGATAACCATGTCAAACTGAATCTGATGAATAACGTGACATTTTTATTCAGTTAGTTATCGGTTCTCCAATTAAGTCCACGAGCAACTTAGATCATTATATACTTTTCATATTCACTATGCCCTTCACTGGATGTCTGACGGCACCATACCAACAGCATCACTTCTAGGTCAGCTGTCAAATTATTCTGCTCTCTTTCCTTCTCTTTCTCTCTAACTGGTGAGAAGGGTTAGAAAGCACAAGCAATTGTTTAGTATGGTACTAAAAGCACCTTTATATCCAAGCACATAAACAACTGGTGTCAAAAATCTCCTCCAAAGGTTATAAATAAGCCCAACATCCCAAACAAACTGGAAAATAATGACTCAATTATGCCTGTTTCTGTAGAAGATGCCAGGAGTGATTTTGCTCCTGTTTGATCATTGCCCCAGCTCCAGTTGAGGTTATTCGGCTTTCATTAATCACACACTAACACCTGCATAATTGCAGCAATCAGTGACAAGACGTAGAAAGTCATTAAATTGAATACCCATCAGCTTTCAATGATGACATACATTTTCCTTGATTTAAAACCACACCAAATGATCTTTTAGATTCACAAGACTTTATTTTCATAAAAGGACAATGTCTGAAGTTTCTGAACATGTTTAAAACAGTTTTAACATTGGAAAATGATAATAACATATTTTCCTCTTTGAGGTCTTTTGATTTGGGGTCTCCTTTTAACCCCTTTGTTATTATCTCTGAACCTTAGTTTCTCTATATTCTTGTGCTTTTCATTATCCACTTATTACATAGGTCAGACCAACAACTGATTCAAATTAATGGAGAAGTAATACCCTATGAATCGTAAAAAAAAAAGATAGCTGTGTGGTAAGGATGATGATAGACATGTTTGATCTACAGAGAGAAACAATTGTGGAGCATTAATTTGAGATGGGTATTGAAAATTAATAACTCTAAAAACACATTTAAAAAGCCTCCAAGGCACAGAGCTCAGATTGCCACTGTGTTCCTTTATTCATAAAGCATGGTCATATCTCTTCATTACTTTGGCAGGCAAACAATCACAAAGAAGTGTACAATGAAAAACATACTGAAACAACCACAAGGGAAGACACCAAACTGTCCAGTTTGAGTGTCACTGAAATAATGAATACAAAGTAGTAAATTAACACTGTGAAGCAATCAGCATGATGGATTTATCAATCAATGAAGCCCAAACAAAACAGTAGGGATCGGGTTAGGAGAGAGAATAAATCAGAAAGTGACACATTCCAAAATATAAATGTTTTATCCATGGGACACACTGTCACTTTTCCCTACTAATACATTATATCCTTGACCTTGATTTGGGGGTTACGCAGGTTAAACCTTGCTTAAAGTCCTTTTTATGACATTATTGTCTAGAGGGCTAGCAGTCGGCAACAGGAGACATTAGATAGTACTAGGGACGGACATCTGTCCCCTCCAGCTTGTCTTTCAAACAACTTCTACAACTCTCACATCTATTGCAGAAAAAACAATTATAAGGCACAAAACACTATCAAACGACCTCCACAATTTGCATAATAAGGATGTGTCCGCTGTTTGTTTGAGCCTAAAAAATATAAATGAATGTACTGAAACTCTCCTCTCCCTCTTTCAACCATAGATGTATTTGACACAAATTAAATCATACCTTTGCCCAAAGCTCCACATCACTCCAAGGTAGCGGTATTACTGTTTAAACAAAAATCTGAATCTGCTCTCTTAATTTCCTGTCACTTGTGCACATAGTATCCTATCTTGGAATCAGATTACAGGCCTATTTCACCTCCTCTACCATTGGTTACAATGCACCTTGACTACCTCTGGCACAACATTTCTCAATGTTTTAAAGAAAATCAAGTTTTAGATTAGTGGACATTTCCCAGGATTTTTTTTTTTTGCACTACATTTTTCCCAACTGTTTATTTATAGTTAAAGTACTCAGTCTTTCAGAGGGGCTATATAAACTCAATAAGTGTTTGGGCAAAAGGAGGGATCATTTGCATACAGTACATTTGCATGTCATTAGCACATCAAACCTGCTGACTTGCAAGGGATTCCTTGATTAGAAACACCACAAAATTATGTTTCCTTCCTCACTCTGTCTCGGTCTCGCTTATCTCTCTCTGTCTCGCTCTTTATTTCTTATATCACTGTGTGTGCAGGGATATATGGTGGAATATTTTTCATGTCTGACTGAGATTGCGGTATAGTTAGCAGCTTGAAGTAATTACCTCATTTCTAAAACAATCTCCCTATACCAACCTATTACCCCCTCCTCCTTTGAACTGCAGTGTCATTTGCCATTTACTTGTTTGAAGGATAACTACCAGTTGTCAGAGAAAGGTTAAACTAGACAAGCATCGGCATGGCTCTCATATTGAAGAATGTTTCTAAAGGGATAAAGAAGGATTAGAGATGCAGCGCCTGTTCAAGCATGAGTGTTTGCTACTTGTAAGTATAGGAGTATGAATGTGTTTATCAGGATTTGGGTGTGAGCTTGCATACATACATCCCTCCTTGTGTTTGTACTTAACAAAGCAATAACTAGGTTTCCAATGAGGGCAGATTGGGAAGGGCATTCAAAGGTGTAGAATAATTATTTTAGTGAGCCTGATGGTTCTCGTCAGGTTAAGGACCTTAGATTTTGAATCGCCTCCGCTGTGAGTGTTAATTGGAAAACATTTGCTATTTATCAAACCCAAAGTGTTAACACAATTGGGCAGTTATCTTGTTAAATCATATTAATTTGAAATAGCAATGATGTCAACACTAATCAAGTGAAACTTCAAGGTGGGGAAATTGCATTCTACCTGAATCCGAACAAGAACCATGCTTGAATTACTACAGTGATCTTAGTCTCTAACCAGGTATGATAAACGATTAGCCAACAATGGATTTGTTGGGGAAGGTCCAGATCTTTTAGCACCCACACATTCCCTCCAGGTTATTAGTCAAAGTGGCTGCCTGTGGGCTGAATTCACTGCTTTTGCAAGTATGTACATACTGTATTTATGTAAAGAGAGAGCTAAGTCAGTTTTTTGGTTTAAAGGTTCAGCACACATGCAAGACCACTGACCATCATTGTGACCTACACAATCTGGTGAATTGGCTCTGCCAGTAGATTTAAGTACTGGTAAATGTTTTTGAGCAAGGCAGTGCTGAGGGTACTCACTATATATATCTTTTCTCACAACTATTTTTGTTTCTTCCAAAGCCTCCGATCTCACTCTGTGCTCTCCTTCACAGTTTCAAGGGCAAGGTTTGAAATGGGGAAACAATCTTTCTCCTCTAATGTTCATTGGTCATGGAGCAAACTACAAAATAACTTAAAACTGGAGGAGTGTAATATTGTTATATTTTAAAGATCCCATAGAACATAATGTCAATGACACAGTAATACTTTTTCATATATTACATTGTTTGTTGTATGAAAACGCTCCTGGCAGCTTGCCATGTCCCCCTTGCAAAAGAGGTTTCTAACCATAGTACTTTCCTGGTAAAAGGAAGATTCAATGAAAAAATACTAGTAAATGAATGGTCCAGTGCAGAGAAGATGTTCACTTCAAATAAATATTGGTAATGAAAAAGAGCTATGACTCTCACTCGCACATGTTGATCTAACCTTGAACAAAAAGCTGATTAAAATTGGCAAGTGAACATCAGGTCTTTAATTACCAATAATTGCTATGCTTTAATCAGTGCCTCTGATATACAAGACTATGGGCATGTGCTCCGCAAACATTTACATACTTAACACAAAATGCAGAGATACTGATCCTCTCATCTCTCCCCTCCTCTATCTTAATATTCCCATCCAGGTCATTTCTCCCTTGCATACTGAGTTGATTTAATTAGGGTTCAGTTAAAGACACTCTCTGTCTAGCCACAATATTGTGACTCTTATTCTTCTAATTCCTCCCATCTCGAAGACATGCAACTGCACCAGAAGCAGTCATTACTCACAGAGTAGACTCGGGCGAGCTCCCACTGATACACAATCAATTTCACACGCCAACGGCATCAAGAACAGGCTGGAAAAATTGATTTTCATTTTTTTACTCAAACAGATGGGTTTGTCAGAGAGCCAAAATACAAACAGGGAGTGGAATTGATCGGCTGTTTATTTACTGTACATGGCAAACACAGAGACATGCATACATACATACACACGCACACGCGCACACACACACACACACACACACACACACCTGGGATCAATCTACACACCACAAACACACATTTATCCAAAAGGCTGTATCGGTCAAATCTAACTTAATTAAATTACAGGCTGTCAAAAACAATATTCCACCTACAGCAATTGTCCCTGTCCACATGCCTGACACATGTTTGCGCTTAGGTACATTGTAGGTACTCAGGATCTGGTTGGGCAATGATCTCAAGGGAGGGAAATTGCATTATATATTTAGAGCCAGCAGCTTCACTTAACATTCTCTTGCCTGGTGTCAATCCAATGACTGTCTGCATGTCTGAATTTACTTTTCAGGAAAATTCCAGGGAAATGTGCAGTACCCAAGACTTGTCTGTGAGTTATAGGAAATGTAAATCCTGATTGAAATGCAACAGTCAACAAACCATCAGGAAAGACAATCTAAACACAAATGCATTCCTTCCCTCCTTCTCTCTTCCTCTTGTGTTTTCTAATCTTTGGTTGAGTGTCAGAAAACCACTTTTCTGGAACAGCAGTTTACTGCAAGAGTTAGATTTATATGTACCATGAATGTATATTAAGATGAAGAAACAAATGCCGTCACACATGACTGAAAGGCACCCAAATGCTTCTGAAATAAAATAATGTCTGGAAAGAAATTCTGAAAAGAAATAGCCAATGGCTGTACAACATTCAATGTCAGCATGGGACTTGTCCTTTGGAGTGAAATAGTCAAAGTGCACCAATTAATTGACTTAAACCAAGCTTCACATGGCATGGTAAATGTGTTTTCTCAGCCCTAAAATCATGGACACATTTTGGCCCCTCTGTACTTCGAGCTCCTCAGTCTAACATAAGTATAACGTTAACTCAGAGTAGTAATACGCTTAGTTACTTTGTGTAAGCCCAAGACCCCCAATTAAAGTCAAGACTGCTGCTATCTCTCAAAGCTGCATATCAATACATTACAAATGGCATTATGAAGCTATAGAAATGGCAGGCATCTGTTTAGATTTTGTTAAAATTGATCTAATTTCATAGCTTTGTCCATGATCTGTTTGCTCTTTTATCTAATTCAGTCCAGCCACAGATATTTATGAAAAAACTAGATGTATTACTTTAATATTTAAAAAGGATGAGTGAGCAAAGTAATAATCAAGGCTGTGTTCTAACGAAATCCTACTGTACAGCAATTGTATTGAACAAAGATAAAAAAGAAATGCAGTTGTAAATAGCAGTTTGTTTCAGCTTCTTGCATGATGAAAATCCATTGTTGATAACCCTATTACTCCCAGGCTACATTTGTCCAGTGAATATGTTTGTGAGTGCCTGTGCCCATTGTCATGTTTGATGGAGGTCATGTTCATGCACAGGGGGGTTGAAAGGTTAGCACTGGGGGTCGCAAGGAAAAACCTTTAAGAACCACTAGTGGAGCCCAGTGTAGGGATGATAAGCAATGGATAATCACATTGCCTATTATACATACAGCTCCGGAAAAAATTAAGAGAACACTGCACCTTTTTCTTTCCTTTCCAAAAAAGTCAAAAAGGAATGTTTTGAGTGAGGAACAGAAGGGTTAAAATTAAGAGACCACTGCATATTGAACACTTCTCTTCCTCACTCAAAATCTTTCCTTTTCAACTTTTTTTGGAAGGAAAGAAAAAGGTGCAGTGGTCTCTTAATTTTTTCCGGAGATGTATATGATGGGAATCACAGTGCTGTCTTACAATCATGCATGTCTTACTGATTGCAGTTATGAATGCTTCACAAATGTCTGGATATATCATATGTAACCTGATAATGATTGAAATGTAGCCTAAAGTGTCTATCAATTATATCTTTTTGCAAACCACGGACACTGGACAAATATTTGCTCATGCAAGCAGTTGTATCCCAAAGACACTTCAAGATGCGGTTTGAAAGTACCTACAGGCCCATATGCAGTATATATGATCAAATTTTTATTTATATTCAATTACCCTTTTTTGGATCACTCAAGATATGCCATTCAACATTTATTATTCAAAAATGTTTTGAAGGAATGAATTTACCACGAGAAGTAAACCATGAAGAAAGGCTAGTAGCATGATTCTTTGCTTTTGGTTTATGTTCAAGTGAAACTTTTTTTTTTTTCAAATCAATATTTCCAAGTCATGTACTTGAAGATCAAAAGGAATTTAATCAATTGGAACAAATTAAAATCTAAAAGACTTTTAGTTATTAATGTGCAGATATAGCCAAATAATATTATAATCTTGAAGCAGAAAGTAGTGGGTTGGAAACGTACCAAACCCTTAAGTAAATCAAATGATTATATTTTTGTTGTTGTCTTAAAATCTCTTAATAGGAAAGTATTTAAAAAGTATCCAGATTACACTACTGACTTTGCATAATCCTAAATTTACTTCACTGATTACAATTTTCAACAAGTAGTACATGTAAGGAATTCAATTTAGAAAGTAGCCTTCCCAATCCTATATGTGTGTGTGTGTGTGTGTGTGCTTGTGAGAGAGAGAGAGAGAGAAACAAAAGTCAGAAGAATACATATCTAAAATTCTCTCTCAAGATCCTACAAAATCTATCCAAAATGTGAACAATGTCAGCAATATATGTTGGAACCAATATGCCACTGCAGCCAAATTATGCTGAAGGTCGATCATTAGCTCCAGATAAGACCCTTATTCGACAATGGAGAAGCAAACAGCCCCAGCTGCCTGGTGTCTCAGCCTCAGTAATATTGGCAGGGGCTTTGTGGGGATCTCAGCTCTTGTTTCCAACCTGTACTGCACAGTGACAGATGGAATTGCCTTGCTCTGTTGCCACGATGGCTAGGAAAGGCTTAACGTCCCCTTGTTACTAACTAGACAGAGGCCCTTACAGTTGGTTTCGGGGGAAATGAAATCGAATTCCCATCTCAAAGATAGAATAAATAAATATGGTAGTGTGTTCAAGCCTGGGTCTCCCTGGGAAGACCAGGCCGGGCCTGGCTGACACAATTAGGGTCTGTTTTTTATTCAAGTAAGGAATAGGAAAAAGACAGATGGGGAGAAATGGGCGGATAAACTGCTAACACACAAAAAAAAAACATTCTATGAAATTGCATTACAAAATTACAGTTGCAGTACTTCACTCAAATCAGAAAGATAATTTGAAGCCAAATCATGTACTATAATTACCATAATCAACAATGACTACTAAACTCCAAATTACCATGGTTAAGTGTATGTTCTCTTGTGATTATTTAGGGTGGGTGCAATTCATAAATGTTTATTACTGTATCGACTATTTACATAGTCAGATCAACTCAAATTATTTGAAAGATTGCTACTCTATGCTGCCCAAAAAGCAAGGTATGCTTGTATGTTACTTTTGGGGAACAGTCCTCCGTGATTTAAAGAGAGTCCATCCCTTCAGGCACAAAAAAACCACATCATTCTTCACTAACAGTAGTAATAATTGATAAACTCAAATAACAGTTTTCACCTACTGTACTTAAAACTTTTTGTGGGCTGATTGTTGATTCTATGTTGACGTATGATTCTATGGACAAGAAGAGGAAGTTTAAATACAAGATAATTATTATGCATTTTGTGACAAATTGCATCTAGAATAATAACAATTTGTCCCAATTGATCATTGGTTAGTCTCAATTTTGTGTAAACACAATTCAATTGAATTAAAAATACATCGCTCTAATGCAGTAGTTTATGTGCCGGGGGAACAATCAGTTCATCCTGGTGTGTGCTAGACTGACAGAGAGTCAATTAGTCAGTCAGTCAGTCAGTCTTTCAGTCAATCAGTTCCTCACTCGGCTGGGTATCAGTATATGCACTTTGTAACATGCCGAAGTAAAAAAGCCTTAAAAAAAACAAACATTTGATTGATTACCTCATTGACTGATTGATTGAAGTGAGATGTGTCCTTTTTTATTGATCAGAGCATGTCAATAGAAAATCCATTCAGATATGTTTTTCTTTTCTTCTGATCTATCACTGACATTCCCTAATCTGCTGAAGCTTTTTTGTCTGGAGCTCACTGAATAATAGAATGAACCTGTAATTGTATTGTTATATAATTTGACTGGTATAATTGGAAACCATGTTGTTAGACACGACTGTTGAGAGTGCTTACATTTATCGCAACCAACTATTATCTCCTTTGTTTCCAACAATCAAATCAACCCTCTCCCATACTTAATATCTCAAATCAATGTCCACTATGATGCACAACAGTCACAGTGGCTCCACCGTTTGATGCAAAGGATGCATTTTCAATATAAAGCTGCCGAGGGACAAGTCAAATTGTCACTTTTTTTTAACAAAGTAATGTTGTAGACTTAAATTAAATGGATCCTGTAAGACCTTTTACGTGTGAGACTGAGCTTGTGCAGAATGTTTGGCAGAGATACTGGATATAATGAGATAAGTGCAGGCTGCCGATGCACACTTGATACATTTTCTTTCAGTCCACAGCGCACTGATGTCAGGCATGAATTCCAGAAAAGTAATGTCCCATCTGCCCCCCAAATAACAATGATGTTGTGATTAATGCTCAAACACTTTTGGATGACACAATTCATAACTTGTTTTCAGTTCAAACGAACAGTTGCTAAGATTTGGTTGCAAAATGAATAATTTTCCACTAAATTATTAGCTAGAACAACAGCAGTCATGCTAATAATGTGAATAAAATACATTACAATAAAACTCAGACGAGTCCCAATCTAAATTCATGTCTCGTCATCCTTCTTGTCCTTGGCGTCATCTAGCTGATAAAATCACGGATCGGCCATAACCATATTGATTCCACTTGTTATCACCGCACTGAATGGAAGGTTTCTGAAACATAAATGAACACTTATCTTGGACAACTACTACTGATACAGAATACGGTGAATTTCTGTCATTTCTGAGTTTGAGGATGAGCTGACACCTATTTGGAGGGAGGATCATCCAAGACCTAAATGTCAGACTGAGGAAGCAGAAGGTCCAAAACATAGTAAATGACCACAGTACATTTACAGTAGTCTATTCTACTGTATGGCACATTGTAACACTGCATCAAATCTGTAACTGACAGCACCTTACATAGCATCTACACCAAGTCTATAGACATTTAAATCAGGTTGATGAAATGATAATCAAAACATCTATTTCCTTTTTTGCACTGTCCAGTATTCACCCAGAAACATCATACTCTTTAACATATGTTGTTACTGCTACTGTTACTGTTTATCATCTATCCGCTGTTATTAACGATACACTGATGAGCCAAAACATATGACCGCTCACAGGTGAAGCCAATAACGTTGATCATCTAACAAGGGAAAGTGTCAAGGTCTGGGTAGATTGGATGGTAAGCAAACAATCGGTTCTCGCAGTCAACATGTTGGATGCATGAGAAACGGGCAGGAGTAAAGACCTGAGTGACTTTGACAAGGGCCAAATTGTTATGGCCAGACGACTGGGTCAGAGCATCTCTGAAACGACAAGGCTTGTGTGGTGCTCCCGGTCAGAAGCTGTGAGTACCTACCGACAGTGCTCCGAGGAAGGACAAACTTCAAATCGGCGACAGGGTGTTGGGTGCCCAAGGTTTATCGATGTGCAAGGGCAATGAGGGCTATCCTGTCTGGTCTGAACCGACAGAAGGCCTACTGTGGCACAAGTCACAGAAAAGTTTAATGATGGTTACAGGTGGAATGTGTCACTACACAGTGCATCACACCCTGCTGCTTAATTTATGGAGCTACGTAGCCGCAAAGCAGTCAGATTGCCAATGATGACCCCTGTCCAGAATTGAAAGCACATACAATAGGCACGCCAGCGTCGGAACTGGACCTGGTAGCAGTGGAAGAAGGTCACCGGGTCCGATGAGTCCCGTTTTGTCTTTTACATCACGTGGACGGCCATGTACGTGTGCGCCGTTTACCTGGGGAAGTGATGGCACCAGGATGCACTGTGGGAAGATGGCAAGCTGGTGGAGGGAGTGTGATGCTCTGGACAAGGTTCTGCTGGGAAACTCTGGGTCTGGGCATTCATGTGGATGTCAATATGACAAGTGCCACCTAACTAAACATTGTTGCAGATCAGGTACACCCCTTCATGGTAATGGTATTCTATGATGGCAGTGGCCTCTTTCAGCAGGATACTGCGCCCTGCCACACTGCACACGTTGTTCAGGAATGGTTTGAGGAACATGAGGAAGAGTTCAAGGTGTTGCCCTGGCCTCCAAATTCCCATCAATCTGTGGGATGTGATGAACCAACAAGTCCGATCCATGGCGGCTCCACCTCGCAACTTTCAGGACTTGAAGGATCTGCTGCTAATGTCTTGGTGTCAGATACCACAGGTCACCTTCAGGGGTCTTGTAGAGTTCATGCCTCGGCGGGTCGGCACTGTTGTGGCAGCACATTGAGGACCAACAGCATATTGGCAGTTGGTAATAAAGTTTGGCTCATCAGCTTAAGTATGGGTTGTAGATCAATATCTGTCATTGTCAATCTGTACATTGCATTACATTAGAGTGATCTATAGCTACACTGCTATCTACTGGTAAACTTGACTATTTAAGCTGAAGAACAGCTACATTATGGAGGAGTTTCATGTTGTCTTGGAAAAAGGTACTGTATGCACCTTATATTTTTAGGTCATTAGTGCATACTTTGTTAGTTTAAGCTATAGAAGTTAAATGTTTTTGTGCTACTGTTGCCGCTTTTAAGCCCAATTCTGCTAAGCTTATACAGTATATGCTAACAATCGCCTTAGACACTGAGTGTTGATGTGGTCAGCACCTTGCATTTAGTTACTTATGTTTTTATTGTCTCTTGCTGTTTTTATATATGTTTTGTTTTTATTTATATTATGTTTTCATTACCGTAATGTTATGTAAAGTAATTTTCTGTCCTGGCTATCTATGCTCTATTCCTGTTTGTGATGGTTCATGTATGCTGTATGGATTAATTTGTGTGAATGTATACTGCATGTTAAATATTTTTTTTATTCTATATTTACATTTTTCCAAAACTAATTTCAGTAAATAGCCCAAATGGTACTTCTGCCTCCCAACTCTTCATTGGTAGTTGTCAGAAGAAACAAAATGCTTCCACATATTGTGAAGTCAGAACAATTTACATTAACCTAGAGTGCCAACTGAAAAAATTTTGTAGTACAGAAAAAAACATACTTTCCGAATACTTTAGGGAGTGGTGTGTATGACTTTTAAGTTTGCAATGTGATTTTATTGTTTGAGTATCCACTGACATTATTATCAATACAAAATAGACTGCTTATTTATTGCAGCAGTCAAATTTCATGCTAAGCGAAGACTGATTTCGAAATGGATTGGTATTGACATTA
This sequence comes from Esox masquinongy, assembly GCA_016801175.1. Lineage (NCBI taxonomy): Eukaryota > Metazoa > Chordata > Actinopteri > Esociformes > Esocidae > Esox > Esox masquinongy. The sequence goes on from JACXGI010000866.1 coordinate 78,525, forward strand.
CAACTGATGTACGATATTTGAAACAGAACAAATCTCTAGTGCAAGAAACGTAAACAGAACTGTGTACTACAACGAGACACCAATTTTAGTTTGATTTGTTCATTTGCATAAACTCTAAATTGTTCTTAAGCCTAATTCTATATTGTTCACAGTACTAAAAAATACAGTTCGGGTGTTTTGTGGAGGCAATTAGCCCTTAATCTAGAAATCTCCAAATTCCATGAGATGCACGAGATATGGATTTTACAGTCTTTTCTGTCCTTATTTAATTTGTTGAAGGCAAAGCCGCCAATGCTGCGACCTCAGCCTCCCAATGCACCAACTCCCGCAGTTCTTTAAGATACTGTTGCCATGGCAACAGGGGGCAATGAAGAACACCTGATATGTCTTGAAAATAAACATACTTACAGCCCTCTGACTTGTAGAGATCTGGGCCATACCTGAGGTTAGTCGACCACAGTCACATTAATATACAGTAGAATTCCCATAAAAAAAATCCAGTGCTTTTTGAAATTCTCTCTGATGTGTACTCTTGGCAGCATTTATCCTGTGTGTGACATACTTTCACAGTTGTTCCGTGGCTGGCACAGGAACCACTCTTCAGCATTAAAACATCAGGACTTCAGTGACCTGGTCCCTTCAGAACAAAAACGTAATGCTTTGAACAGCCAGCCGACTGGAAGTCCTCAGGTTATGATTTTAAAGGCGTTTGTTCTGAGACTCAATTAACGAGGCTCAGCATTTCAACAGGACACGTAAGTGCCTTCAAGCAGTAGTGAAATAAGAAGGAAAACTAAAACTGCTTCACCAATTACCAACATTCAAACGAGGACATTTTGTATCTTGTTTTCTTGTCTCATTGATTTAAAATATTTATTTATTTATTTTGCCACTCCACTGATAACTAGGGGGTGGGGAAAGATCCAGTTGCATTAATCACTTGAACTCTAAAATAGCTGTACTGCATAGTCGGGAGATTTTAAGCTGTGACTCAAAATAGCCGCACAAAATTACAGTAATGTTCATTCAGACCAGCCTGTGGGGACTAACTGTAAAATGGCCACTTTAGATCTGAAATTTACCCTATACAGTAAGTCAATTTAAAGAGTTTTCATCAAACTGACCACCTGACTGACATAATCCCAGAAGACTGTTTCTTGGAACAAGAATGTTGAATACCTACCAATCTAATAGAGGATGTACTTACAATTCTTTTCTTTAGCCTATTTCAGTCACACAGCATGTGTTTGTCTTACCTGCAATGTTTGTGTGGACCACTCAGTGTCTCAATGACAAAGCATTCTCCATCGTTCAAGCAGTAGGCCAAGTCCTTCTCGTGACATTGCTTGAAATGTTCAGATCGCAGTGGAGGAATGGTTGGTGATGCTGCTGGAAAAATAGACAGTTGACAGAGAGGGAAACAGAGAATGAGACAAAAAGATAAAAAATGATAAAAACGACTAATGACAAGGAATACACCACCAATTCATATTAAATTAAAAACAATAAGACATACTGTATATAATATGTAATAATATATGACATCCCTGAAAATGCATTAAAGTGGGTGAACACTTTTACAAATGATCTGCATAATCTTGTCATCTTAAGTCTTTGACTGGTGTACTCATATGACACAATTTTCTTAAATTGTGAACTTATTATTTGTTTCTTGCAATTTTCATATGCGCCTACTGGTCTACATCAGTAGCCAAGCAAAAGAGGACAAGTTGCTGGTCACATTGTATTACCCGACAGCTAAGATGTCAAAACATCGATCGAATGTATGAGGCAGATAAGAGGGACCACAATGCACATAATGGCTTTTACCCAATCACGTTATGTCACCTACAATGTTTTGGTCAGAGCTTACAACACTGGGATTTACCTGGGATCACCGAAATTTGCCTTGGATCCCAAATAATGGCCAAACTGTAATTTAAAATATTTTATTATATAGCCAGCATGGACAAATCCTATTACTATCCTATTATTCCTATTACTCTTATGTTCAGGCTTCAGGTTACAGAGGACATGCTGTAATAAACTATATCAGGTTAATACAAAGCTTATATAGTGTTTGCTTAGTTCCTGGTATATGTCATTGAAAGAAGATGAATGAGCGCTGTTGATAATTTGTCATCTTGTGATTAATACTAGAATGTCTGCATTGTTTGGGAACTTGACTCGTCTTTATGATTAATAACCACAAGCCTGGTTTACACAGAGCTGACTGTACTCTGTGGGAAAACTTTGCCTAAATGATCCTACTAAAATTTTGGCCCATCATGCCTTCAAGGTTTTTCATATGTGCATAAGTAGCCGAAATGAACCAGGGTTGAGCCGTGCTATAGTATTTTAAGAGCAGGTTATTTTAAATTAATGTGACTTTTGCTATAGATGACAACGTTTCAATCAAAACTAATTGTTTTATTATCATCAACAGATTTGAAGGTTGCCTCCCAAATGATGTTTCCAGATCCCTCCACAGGTTTTCCGTAGTTAGATCTGGACCCATTGTTGGCCACTTCAGGGGTATAGACATTTGATTGGTACTGTACATATAAAGTGGATAGCAAAAGTATATACTCCCTGGTTGCAAATAAAGCAACCAACAGGAGTTATAAAAAAACAATCTGGGGAAAAATACAATGCATCATTGCAGGAGTCACGTGCATATGTAAATATCTTGGAAAACGCGACCACATTCCGACCACATAACCAATGATGGAACCAACCAACTGATGGAAGGATATGACAAAAGGCTGAATAAGCCTTTTTATCATATAGAAAATAAGTATTGAATTCTGCATTTACCAATCCAAGGGCCTGATTTTGTAATACATATTTAGAAAATGCAGTATCGGTGAACAACTTATACTTAAATATCTAAAGGAGGCACTATTTTCCCGGGTGTAAATCATGAGAAACTAAGGGTCAGAAATAAAGTAATTTTCTGTTTTTGTTCTGTAGGAGAAGCTCAAATGAACATTGTACACCTTTCAATGGCTCTCATCAAAAGGCTAATAAGACAGACAGCCAACAGAATTGCGCCTGTCTACTCTATTGTGTCATTTTACCGGCAATGTTTTGGCTCCAACTTCATGCTAGTACATTGTAATATGTCCCTTGGGTCTGAGAGTTTCTCCCATTGGCTCTGGTAGTGTTACACTTTGATTCCCTGGTATAAAAAGCAATTTCAGTAGGAATGAGAGCACTTTCGTTTCTTTGCCAGCCATAGAGAGACACTTTTTCTGGAGGGATATCTTCTCTGTGCAACAACACACCTATTAAATGAGCTGCAGTTTCTCTGGATGACATTACATTTTGCATGCAGAGGGACTCTGGACCAGAGATTCATATTATTAAGTAGCCAACATCAATTAACACATTGAAAAGCCTCTATTGTTTTAAGCGACAAAACTGATTTAATAATTCCCTTTTGGGCATTCAGCATCACAAACTACCAAGCATGACGGAAGTACTGCAAATCTTTTTTCCTCTTCAAAATGAATTATGGAGATATTCCAACTCTTTGAAATTAAGTTGGGCATCCAAGGACATAATTTCCTAAGGAGACTGTTGCCTGTCAATCTCAGAGGAAATCGGATGATTGAGTGACAAATGTGAGAAGTCGCTCCCACCAGATTAATGCAGAACTACTAGGTCATAGATAACATATTTCCACTCTAGCCTCATCATTTGTTTTTCTTGCTAGTGAAAGGCCATTTTCTTGCTCTGAAGTTATTCTACTGTGTGGCACTGTGCTAATGATTGAAGCAAAGTCACCCAGGGGTAACGCCATATAAAGCTTCACTTCAGGGAGTTTCTCGGAGCGCTCCAAACTGCAAAGATTGCAAATGTCGTTCTGTTTTGTCAGTCTGTCAGCTCAGAGTTTGAGTGTTTGGTTTGAGATGGGTGTTACACTACTCACATAGAGAAGAGATGTAGTGATGGCAAGGTGGGGTAAGGTAGGGAAGACACGTTAGGATATTGTGCTTTCTAAGGTGAGAAACAGATCTAATGCTTTCTGTTGAATCCTTTAGTCTCAGTTTCTCTTCTTTTGGGAGTTTGTTTTTGTTGTGCCAGGACGTGTTGGGGGAGTTTAAGGGATGGGATTCCCGTGGGCACCGTGGTAATAGCGTCCTTCAAAAGTGACATTCCCCCAGAGTGCATTGCCTGGCAGGCTGACTGATAGTGAGGATCACTAAGTATCGATCGCCCTGAGGAACACAGAGTGGAATGACAACACAGAACCAACTGGGACAGAAAAACTAAATGCAGTGAAATCATTTTGATCCCACATTACTTTCAACCAGGTTAACTACTGGGTAGTAAGATGGTAATTATTATGGCTTTAATAGATATTTATCTTTTAGTTACTATTAGTTATTACAATTTCATGGAGAGGGGTGGAGCTCTTGGTTCTTAACACATACAGTATGGACTCAAAACTGAGTCAAACACTGATCAAGCATGGTAAAAATAAGCAATATGACACAATTCATCAGAAACAGTTACTGATATTTTTGAGCATAGATATTGTTATTACATTGAAATAACCTGAGCTGGTTGGGAGGCAAGGAAAGGATTTGGGAAAACAACATAGTAATAACTGTTGGTAACTAATGGGAATTACTAGCAAATTGCCTAGTAAATACATATTATTAAAATGTAATTTCCTAGTTATTACTAGGCTGGAAGTTAAAGTGGGAGCATATGTTTTACAGCAGGAATGCCATGGACTGTGCTCACTGCTCACAAAACTTTATTACTTTTCTGTGACATATAAGTCAGTTATGTAGAGTATATGAGGGGATTATGTCTAACATTGCTTCTATCGATTACTGTATGTCTAGATAATACCAGCAAACACAAATGCATGCATGAAATATCTGGTGTTATATTTTTTAAGCCAGTTTTCAAATAAAAATAAATGGTTAAATGGATATCCCCTGAGGTTACAGGAACAACCTTTATTGCTTCTCTTTCCTGTTTGGGTTAGGCACAAAACTTAATGGTTATGGTCTAAATCCCTTTCCACAATGAACCATAAGGCTCGGTCTATGAAATATATGTATTTTTTTTATCTCAAAAGACACCAATAGCTGAATATGGTTTTCAGGTTGATTCTGTTACTATGGTAAATCAGTCATACCAATATTTTCCTTTATTCTGTTTATTAAATTAATTACTGGTAATTCCAACTACGTTAGCTGTTGATCCAAATAACCAAGGTAAGATTGTGTATTGCAAATGTGGGCCCAATGAATAAGGAATTTTGGTGCTGTAACTTCCTTCTTTCTCACGATAAAACAAATGTTATAAAGGGGAATAATGACATCATGACATTGTAAAGTTCAAATTGCAGCCTCTGATCCACTGGTGACACTTTGTCACTGCCCTTGCCGGCTCAGACGTCATGCCAATAACGGATGTCACACAGAAGCAATCACTCAGGAAGTCAGAACATTCCCAGCACTGGGGGGGGGGGGTGTTTGCTTGTTATGTGCTCTCTGTGCTTTTCTTTTCACACTCAATCCTCCTGCCATCATCCTTTTTTCTACCAATCATGCCATCCTGTTCACCTCCCTCCAGGTCACCGGCAATTTCCTGGCACAAAAGGAAGGGCATCTCTCATCCTCTCTCTCCCCAGGCCACACACAGCCTACTCTCTATAGATTGGCTCCGGTCTGTTTATGCAGCCAATGATGGACAAAAGAACAACAATCTCTCCAGGACAATGGCCAGGCTATAGGTACCCAAAGGTAAGTAGGTATGTAACGTTTGTGTGTGTGTGTGTGTGTGTGTGTGCACGCAGAACAGCTGGATCAATTCTGTTCCCATAGTTCTTTTTTTTTTACATTTGGGCTGAATTTGTTTTTCTTGAAGCAGAAATGAAATGGTGCATACTAGGCCAATCAGATTTAACCAAGACCCTAGAGTACCTTCACTAGCACAAGCTGGTAAGACAAAATAAAATAAATAATGTGTAACGTGAGAAGGATGGATTGGTCTGAAACCTTACCAGAATGACAATACCTAATCCACACATTCTCTAATTTTCTAGCACACAGCTTTGGTCTTTTAGAGTAGCTATGTCTGTCTATTGTATGTCAAACAATGTGTAGGCAGGTTGCTTAGGGTCCAAACCTTTAATTTGTAGTGTTAGAGAACGCACTCCTCAAATAATGTGATTTGTACTGCATACAAGGTGAAATGCTGGATAGTTTACAAAACACTAATACATTATCCATTTTCATTACCCTCTTATGCTAACCATTTTAAATGAGCAAGCTTTCATTCTTATATTTATGATTGTGGGCCTTTTATTAAGCCATTTAAGCAGTACAATACCAAGAGGGAAAAGTACATTTTATCAGTAGGTAACCAACATAATAAAAAGTCTGTTGTGTTTGCATCCCTGATTTATGTAACCGTTGCTGTTTAAAATATAAATGAGACCATACAGTTGAAACTATAGTGAGATCGGCCTTGACATCTATTTTGCATTATAAAACAAAAATAACTGAAAAAGAAATAATTTTCTAAACAGCTAGCTTATCTAAGTTTCCCAGAGTATCTCTTACTTATACCATATAAGGAAACAAACAAATACTTTGAATATACTCCTGATCATCTCATTAATGAATTACAAATGAAAAATTGAAATGTCATTCTGTTTGACATATTACTTAAAACACGTAAACATCAATTATTTAAGGGGTTTTGATATTGGGAAATATTTCTAAGAAAAATATTAACTACTGCACTACTATTCCACTCCAAGCCATTACTCTGTAACCCTTTTAAAGTGACTGTAAGGTACTCTGGGGCTTTTCTCACAAGTCTCATTCTTTGAGGGCAGAGTTTTGAGAGCCAGCTTATTCCAAAGTCTCTATTGAGTTTCAACAGTGTTTTTATGAGTTTGTTGATGTCATTCTGTTAATGAGACTTTGAACACATTGGTATAAGGCTTCAACTGTGAAGTTCTTAGACGGAGAAACTTGCATGTCAGAGCAATAAAGATTCATTGAAAGAAAACGGTTGCACCTACAAATGTCACTGGGACAATTTTTAAGTTAATTTACTTTGTGGGCACTGAGGTCTTGTTGTAATCCTGTACCTAGAGTTTGAGCTAGGATTAGGCAATAATTTGTCTGATGAACCAATTGCTAAAAACCCGGACAAAAATCTGGTATAGTGGTTCTCATTAATGGCCAGACAATGGATCATGACAAGAGGTGTTTGTTGATTACCTCCAATCATGTTGATTTGTGCATTTCCATCTACACTGGTTTTATGCAATGGTAGGGAGATTAAATTTAACATTGGATTTCACCCAATGACTAATAATACTGAATGCATGCATTTGACTAATGCATTCTACAGAGATAAAGACCATAGGGGCAACTTAAATAAAGACATTAGTGCATTGGTGAGGGGGTTCAGTATAACATTATTACTGCACAGTATGATCTAATAAAGATAACACTGCACTATCCTTGACTCTAGCTCAGAATGTTATATATATATATATGGCTGATACATTTCCGCTGATTCAACTTCAGAGATATTGTGTCTGCTAAGATAAGCAGACTGCTCTGGACTGGGTCTCTTTCTATATTCTGAAATCCAGTATGCTCAGAAAACCTAGCTTTCAGCCTGCAGGCACACAGAGGAGCGTACTCCTCAAGTCCACTTTCTATTCAGATCAATGCAAGCCAGGCAGCGTGGTAAAGCGGGTCGATAGAAGGGAGTGAGAGAAAGAAGGGACTGAGAGAAAGGGCTAGAGAAAGGCTGAGAGGTAAAAGTCTGCAGAGTCACAGTGAAAACAGATGGAAAAAGAGGACCTTGACAGAGATGGAATCAGCCTCCATGCTGAAGCAGGGTGCTGTATACTTTCTGGAAGTGTGTGTGTGTGTGTGTGTGTGTTTGTGTGTGCGCACATGTTTCTGTGTATATGTGCGGCGGGTGTGTGTGTTACTGCTCAGCAGAGTCGGGGAATTACATTACAGAGCAGCAGTGTAAAGCCATGACTGCTACTGCATTGCAGATGTCTGGCCAATTGCATGAAGTGTGTGCAAGAGCATGCCTGGTCTATACTGCCTAGTGGCAAAGGTGCTCCTGACAATACAACCGAATGTGAGGATATACAGTTACCTCAAAATAATTGTCACTTTTGATAAAGATGAGCAATAAAGTATGTACACCCTAACACAAGTAAGGTGCAGGGAGAATAGAGGACTTTCAATACAAAGTACTAAGACCTAACAAGACAAGAAAAGAACAATGTCACAATAGGAATTGTATCCAAACAATGACCGACAAGATACACTGGGGAAGGAGAAACCTAAATTGGGACAGTGATCAGAAACACAGGTTAGGGCAATAACAACAAACAGGTGTCCGTGCTCCAAATGAGGGAAAGAGGCAGGCCAGCCGTGCCAGGATGTGACAGACACCCCCGTGGAGACACAATCACATGCACTCACTTTCAGAGACTCCGTTCCAAGCTTGCTTTGAGAACATCTGGCAGGTAGTGAAAGGCTGACAAACTGCTTTATCTGTCTCTGGATGTCTGTCCAGTCTCTTTTTGCTTCCTCTTCACCACAGCCTACTGATATAACATCCACCTGCCAGCAGCATAGAACACTGTACCTTATGGCCTGATTTTCTAGATGCTGCTAGAAATGATGTTGGGCTGCAGGGGGCACTCTTCTCTCTGGTTTACAGACTGAAAGACCAAGGGAAGTGAAGCGTACATGTGAAGGGAGACAACTTTAGGATTTTAAACAACTAGCCCGAAAACACTTTGGTCACTAAAGATCCCATGACACTTATCATAAGAGTAGTGGTTTTAATCCTGGCATCACTGCAGAATATTTAATCTGGCCCTCATACCAACATGGCCACCTAATCATGCCCAGCATCCTGTTGGCTCATTCAAACTTCTCCCCATGTAACTATTCCCCAGGTCACTGTGGTAAAGGAGAATGTGTTCTCATCTAGACTAGATTCACATCCCAGGACTCCCTCTGCCATATCACATGTCAACATTGCATTAGACACAGCACTCGTAAATATGCCAAACACTCCATAATGCCACTATCTATATGCTGGCGCCATCCACCTATGTTCTCCTTTTATCTTTCAGCTTACTCACACCTGGCTCATGGCATTAGGCCAAGGATTAGAGAAAAGAGGGATAACTCATGGCTGACTTCGGTCGACCATTGATGCCTGTCTCAGTGATACTGGCCTTCAGCCTCAGAATCACTGTTTGGTTGCTCTGGAATAATTGTCAGTTTTGGAGATGGGATTTACGTAATGGCTTCAATTTGTAGTCTTGTTCAAAGATCTTGTTTAGGTTGAGTGCAAAATAAATCCCTTTAAGCTAGATACAGGGGTGTAAACAAAAAGCCGATGAAACCAAGTGAAGTTAAAACACACAAGTCAATAGGGGTCAAATAACGTTAGGAAAGTTGTCTTCATTAAGCAAGAGCACCATTTCACACCAATAGTAGGAAATACAGTTCTGTGTGAAACTCTTACCGGAAAAGGCACCGGAAAGTCTAAACTAAAGCCATTTATTTGGGCAGTAAATCAGCACCTTATTTGGTTAGTAAGTTTTTGTTTCTTTTCAAAATTGTTTACATTTTTAGCTTAGAAATATAGATCTTAAAATGATTGTCATTAGAGTTATTTCATCGGGAGTTTGGATGCCACATGTAATGTAACAACTCTTATTAAGCCATCCATCTCCAGTTTAACCATAACGCTAATGTAACAATTTGGAATTGACATTGGTGATGTTGACCTTGCACTGGGGATACTGTTTATTAAAGACACATTACACAAAGCATCTATAGTCTTATCGTTTTTATTAGCACAATAATTGCCACGGGAAGTTTAAGTCAGCAGTCTGTCAGTCTAGTGCCTCAGTAGCTTATAACTGTTGCCCAAGAGATTTTGAATGAATTCAGCCAATAGTTCTGAAAGCATTGCTTACTAGGCAAAAAGCTTGCACAACTGTGTACTATGTCATTCTTTTCATTTATGGTATTTCCTGGAATAAATACAATAATATATTGTCAAGTAATTACATAGATCATTTTGACATCAATATACACACAATATCCCATAATGACAAATATAAGAAAAAAAATGAATTTACTGAAATTTTACAATACACCTGCATTCACAACCTCTGTTCAGTACTTTGTAGAAATGCCTTTGGCAGCGATTTCAGCTTTGAGTCTTCCTGGGTAAGAGCCTTGGGGGTTCTAAACTTCCATTTCACAATGATGGAGCCCACTTTTCTCCTGGTAACTTTCAATAGTACTATTGCAATTTTTTTAAACCCTCCCCAGATTGACTTCTCAACACAATTCCATATTGAAGGTCTAAAGAGAGTTCTTTGGTCTTCATGGCTTATTTTGTTCCTGTGCCATGCACTTTGAAGTGTGAGACATTATATTAACAGCTGTGTGCCTTTATAAGTCAATCCTTCAATCAAATGTATTTTATAAACCCTTTTTTACATCAATCAATTTAACTGGCCACAGGTGGTCCAATCAAGGTCTAGAGAAAACTTAAAGGGGCACTTCACCCTGGGAGGACCTTCCGTAGTGTGTATCATGTTTGAGAGATTTCTAGTGCAGTGAAATGTGTTTCGCACATAATTGGCTAGGAGGAGCGAGGTTTATGTTTTTGCTCAACAAAAAGCACATTCTATTATGACACTGTGTATTGAAGGTTGAGCGAGATCTGAAAATTAAATGATGTCATATTTTGAGACTCCATTTCGTACCGATTGCGATACAAGTCAATTTCATATGCAGTTGTGATTGTCCTTGATTGATAGAGCCATCAAATGTCTTTCAGTAATGTTACTATGAGCCAATATATTGATAAATGTTCAAGGTATAAAGATTATTTTCTTTCTAAAAGACATCAACTTTAAAGCTGTAATTTCCTGCTCTTCCATGGTTCCTCCTCTTCCTCTCCACTCGGAGGGTTCTCTAAATCAGCAGTAGACTGGATTTTGCCTAGCTAGCTAACTTTACAATAAGCAGCACGATGGTTTGTTGTCATAATTTAAAGGATAACTTTTTAAAGTTACTTACGTACGTTGTGATAATGAACTACACGACAGATTTGGAAGACAGTGTAGCTGGATATTATGGGATTTTTTTCCTGCCTGTTGAAATGTGTTCAAAACGGATTGAAGAAGGTACAGTGGATATAAAGTCTATAGACCCCTGTTAAAATGCCAGGTTCTTGTGATGTAAAAGAATGAGACAAAAATAAATCATGTCAGAACTTTTTCCACATTTAATGTGACCTATAACGTGAACAATTCAATTGAAAAACAAACTGAAATCGTTGAGGGGGAAAAATAAAAAATAAAAAACTCACAATAACCTGGTTGCATAAGTGTGCACACCCTTAAACTAATACTTTGTTGAAGCACCTTTGGATTTTATTACAGCACTCAGTCTTTTTGGGTAGGAGTCTATTAGCATGGCACATCTTGACGTGGCAATATTTGCCCACTCTTCTTTGCAAAAGTTCTCCAAATCTGTCAGATTGCGAGGGCATCTCCTGTGCACAGCCCTCTTCAGATCACCCCACAGATGTTCAATTGGGTTCAGGTCGGGGCTCTGGCTGGGCCATTCCAAAACGTTAATCTGCTGCTGGTGAGCTCATGCTTTTGTGGATTTGGATGTGTGCTTTGGGTCATTGTCGTGCTGAAAGGTGAACTTCCTCTTCATCTTCATCAGCTTTCTAACGGACACCTGAAGGTTTTGTGCCAAAATTGCCTGGTATTTGGAACTGTTCATAATTCCCTCCACCCTGAATAAGGCCCCGGTTCCAGCTGAAGAAAAACAGCCCCAAAGCATGATGCTGCCACCACCATGCTTCACTGTGGGTATGGTGTTCTTTGGGTGATGTGCAGTGTTGTTTTTGCGCCAAACATACCTTTTGGAATTATGGCCAAAAAGTTCAACCTTGGTTTCATCAGACCATAACACATTTTCCCACATGCTTTTGAGGGACTTGATCTTTGTTTTTGCAAACTTCAGCCGGGCTTGGATGTTTTTCTTTGTAAGAAAAGGCTTCCGTCTTGCCACCCTACCCCATAGCCCATTCATATGAAGAATACAGGAGATTGTTGTCACATGTAGCTCAAGCCAGTACTTGCCAGAAATTCCTGCAGTTCCTTTAATGTTGCTGTAGGCCTCTTGGAAGCCTCCCTGACCAGTTTTCTTCTCGTCTTTTCATCAATTTTGGAGGGACGTCCAGGTCTTCTCCACTTGATGATGACTGTCTTCACTGTGTTCCATGGTATATCTAATGCTTTGGAAATTCTTTTGTACCCTTCTCCTGACTGATATCTTTCAACAATGAGATCCCTCTGATGCTTTGGAAGCTCTCTGCGGACCATGGCTTTTGCTGTTTTTTTCCTGACATTTTCTTAGATGCAACTAAGAAAATGTCAGGAAAATCCTACTAGAACAGCTGAACTTAATTTGTGATTAATCAGAGTCACTTTAAATGATGGCAGGTGTGTAATAACTTCTATTTAACATGAGTTTGAATGTGATTGGTAAATTCTGAACACAGCCACATCCCCAGTAATAAGAGGGTGTGCACACTTGTGCAACCAGGTTATTGTAAGGTTTTTATTTTTCATTTTTCCCCCTCAAAGATTTCAGTTTTTTTTTTAAATTGAATTGTTCACATTATAGGTCACATTAAAAGTGGAAACATTTCTGACATGATTTATTTTTGTCTCATTCTTTTACATCACAAAAACCTGGCATTTTAACAGGGGTGTGTAGACTTAGTATATGAGTATATGAGCTATATACTTACAGAACAAAGGACAGATACAAGGCTATCCTCAAGTCAAACCAAGATCTCTTTAACAGATTAAAAGAGAGCACTATGATCTGTTAATTAATTTCACATATTAGAGCCATAAACAAAGGCCTGTTCATAATTTTCATGCCTATTTTTTTATACAACAAAGTTTCCACAGCAGTTTAACAAGATTACTGTGGCAAATAAGTAAGTTAATTCTATTGATTTGTGCGTTGCACCTTGCTAAACAAGAAGCAAGAAGCAAGTACGTTGCTGCTTATTTCGGCTATTTTATTCACACGAAAGTATATTGTTAATAAAATTACTTTTGATATCTGTGGCTGTTAAATGTATAGTCTACTCTTTCCACACATGCTTTCGTTATAACGACAAATGATCTGAGCCTTTCTTATTATAAAACCATATCTGTGGAATTATCTGAACATTTAGTACAACAAACGGCGGTGTCCTTCATTGAAAACCCAGATTTAGTGTAGTGTTGAAAAGCTAGTCTATTTTAAATATTTCTAATTAAAATGCCAATCTCGCTTATTGAAAACCGTGGCTATGGAAATGCATTACTGAGGTATGTCGCTAGCAGAAAATACTGTAGACTGCCTACTCTTTTTAAATATGGTTAATTTTCTGTCATTGCAAAAAACAGGAGAGTAGAGAAAGCATGAATTCGAAAGCTATTTCTATGGCAGAAAGTGTGTTTATATATGCTTGCAATTTTGCAAAGTGACCACAAAATTACAGAATATGGTTGTCAGATGCAAATTATCGATGCAACAGTCTTTTCTACTGGTTAATACATGTTTATGTTATCGTTTGTTGGTATGTTATATGCAAGGTGAATGTGGTGTTTACCAATGAGTTTTGTTGTAGTTACTTATAGGTGCATTACTGGCATTAGCACCAAGCAAACGAAATGCGAAAGATGATTTTCTGTGTTTGCTTGTAATTACTACAGACTGGCACAGAACACAACATGGGCATGATCAAAGTGGGTGTTTGAAACATATCTATTATTTAAAGGTGTATTTTACATCTTCTAAAATGTATCGTTGTCTTAGATCACCATTTTATTAGGGAGGCGGTATCTATGTTCACTATCAATTCTGGAACTTGTGGTATTTTATAGACAGACCAATACAGAGGAAGTACATTCTAATGTCAAATTGTAACTAGCTTGTTCTAGATTGTGTTGAAGAGACGTTGTGTTTAAGTATATTTGCTAACATTGCTAACATTAATTAGTTAAGGATGATATATATATATATATATATATATATATATATATATATATATATATATATATATATATATATCAGTGTGCAAATACTCATGTAAAAGAAGTAGGCTTTTTCAATTACATTATATTAACATTGCAGAAATTATAGACAAATTCGTGGTATTGAGCCCAAAGCCCAAATGTGTGGAAATAACCAATAAAACTTTCAATCTGTTCACATTGCCGTGAAGATGGAGACCATGAAAAAATTGAGATAGGGCATCAAGTCTCAATTAAGACTGCCAAAATGCTAAAGCACTAATAACAACCAAAATAAATCCAACACACTCTGGCACAACTGGAAACACCAATCAGTTGGTTCAGAGTCACAGTTACCCAAAGAAAAGACCTTCAATATCCCTGGCAAGAATGGTCAAGGCAATTATTAAGGTGTAAGGCACTACTAAGTCCATGCCTAGATAAAGCTGTCCCTCCAAACTGGATAAGAGACCGATCAGAGAAGCAACCAAGAGGCAAATGAAAACTTTGATAGAGCTACAGGCTTTTATGGCCAAGACTTGTCAAAGCGTGCATGTGAAACATATCCCAAGCACACCACAAATTTGACCTGTATGGTAGGTTGGCAATAAGGAAGCCAATAACAAAACCCACGTTGAATCCCATTTGAAATGTGCATTAAAACACTCAGTAGATTCTGTAGGTATGATACACAAGGTTTTGTGGTCTGACTAAACTAAAACAGAACTTGTTGGCCTAAGATTTACATTTGGCGGAAACCGAACATGGCACATAACCCAAAAAGCACCATTCCTGTTAAGTATGGTAGTTGCAGACATTGTTTGGGTCTGTTTTTCATTGTCAGAGACTAGGGCACTTAACAGGACAGAAGGATCGAGCAATGTACAGAAAAGTCCTTGAGGAAAACCTGCAGCCCTCTGTATGAAAGCTGAAACTGGGACGGAAGTTAATCTTTCAGAATGATAACCATGCAAAGCACAAAGCCAAAGCTACAATGGAGGGGCTAAGGAATAAAAGGCAAATGTCCTTGAGTGGCCCAGACAGCTCCGTAACCAAAACCAATCGAAACTTGTGGTATGACTTGAATATGGCTATACATCAACACTCCCAAAGGAACTTGACAGAGCTTGAACAGTGCTATAAAGAAGAATGGTCAAATATTGCCAAATCTAGCTGTGCAAATTTGGTTAAGACGTATGTCAACAAATTCCCAGTTGTAAATAGGTTCTACTATGCATTAAATCAGAAGAGTGGAGACTTTCACTTTTGTATTTTGAACAGAGAAATGCATGAAACTCTGAGAGACTGACACAACAAAATGTGAAAAAGTTCAAGTTAACTTTCTGTAGGCACTTTCACTGTATGTGTGTAAGAATGAAGAAGTGTATGTTTGGAGTTTTAGAAATGTGTGAATTTCTAAAAAAAGTTCTGGTTTCCTTTTCTTTTCTGACTTTTAAGTCTAATATATAATATCAAAAATGTGTTTTATGGGAAAATGTGTTTGTGAGGTTCAAAGAAATCTATGTAACAAAGAAACACAAGTCTCCATCATTATTGCCACTATTGTCAATTATGTAAAATTGTATAGTTAGTCCTTACACCCTAACCCAAGCACTTTGTTATGCCACGTCTGTAAGGTATGTCTCCAGCGCATGCCCTTGACCGCGCCACCCCTTTCCTGAACGCAGCTCATTCCCCAGATCACAATCACCGGAATTCTAATCACATGTTTCTCATCAGAGCCCACAATTTAGTTCAGTTCTATGCACCTTTTTCTTTGCGAGGAATTGTTTGTACGTTACGACATTACTAAGCCTGTTTATCTGTTAATCTTTTGGCTAACCTTTAGGTGAATCGAGTTCTCCAGCCTCTTTTCTCTGACAACATTTGTTAGTCTCTTCCCAGCCTGTACTTTTGCTCTAGACACATGATTTGAAACTACCTGCCTGTTTTTTTGGATATACAACTTCTGCCAGCCATCCTGTACTTTTGCCCGATCTACTTACCTGTTATCGACCTTCGCCTGTTTCTGATGAGTTTTGCTTGTCCCTGGTTCTGTTAATAAACCTGCATATTCGGCAATTAGAACCACATCACCTGCCTGTCTGAGTTGTATTCATAGAATGTCTAGTCTCCTGGCTCTCCAACCATCACTCCCAGTCTATACTCTTAGCTGTCCTGGCAGCTGATTCATCTAAGTTCATGAAATCAAGTCTGTGACATGTTACGTGACAAAGCTAACATTGAACATCATTGAAAATAAGACAATCGACCACTACGTGACTCCACACTTTAGACACTCCTTCCGAATCTGAATTCCCTGATCAATTTGTCAGCTTTGTTTCCCTCCACATAAGAATACAAACTGTGGCTTTCTTAATTAAGCTCAGGAGGAAGGCATTACTTCTGGGACAGGACAATTGTCTTCCCACAGTAGCGTCAGTGACTCTGGGATTATAATAACATTAACGAGAGAGAAATAGACGTGAGAGCAGGGAAGAGAGTAAGTGAATAGAGTGCTTGTAACTGTCTGTCTCTGAATGATGAACATGTATTGTATGAGGACTTAATTGTAGAAGATATCATGTTAAAATACCTTTATAATTCCATAAAAACTGCCTTTTGTCAGTCCATATAAGAATGGCATGTCTGTTCATTGAGGGCATGTATTCAATGGTCTCCAAACTGTCGATTGCGTGTAAGGCCACTTATGAGTGGCTTGACAAAAAATGGAAGCAATTTTCAGATATTCTACTTCAAATGATTTTAAACAAAACTCAATATTAGACAATACAATCTCCTAGCTACTATAATCAATGTATCTTGACAGTATTTTACCCCTAATACGTCACTAAATCTGGTAAGTTATTCATAACAATATTGACCCTGTCTGTCTGTCCATCAGTCTCTGTGTTTCTGCATTCATCTACTACACCATGTACAGCCAGATACTAATGACAGAATCCTGTGGGGTAAAAATACTTTTAATGTACCTCAAAACCTTATGTAATATTTGTTATTATAGCCAACTTGTCATAAAATAAACAGAAGCAATACAGAGCCATTATTACCATTTCTGTTACTGGGAGTCCTGAACCAATTATTAATTATTTTTATCAAAGTAGTATTACACCATGTGCCATGTCAAAATATGTATAGATTGTTTAGTGTTCTCCATATTTATTTAATCAGAGACAGTCTTTTATATCTGACAGCTGATTTATAGTTACCAATTACATATTTGGGTTAAGAGGAAATCATGCAAATACTATAAAGACAAAATTAAAAAGAAATGAGTTCAGGTGTAAACATAAGTGAACCCCGAGTGGCATTGGTTAAATCAAGTTGGTAAGTAGAATAAAATCAACCTCATGCTGAAACAGAGTGTTCCATCCTCTGCCAGGTCGATCTTTTCAAATACATATACTATTGAGAACTGTCTGGGTGCTGTTTGCTACTCAAATATAGAACCATAGCGGACATGTGTCATATGAACCTCTGTGTGAAAAGATGTCCCAGCTACAGTGCTCTCCAGAATTATTAGTCCCACTGGTGGAGCAAGAAAAAAATGAAAGAAAAGGAAGGCTTGATCCTGCATTCAAAATATGATCAAAATGTAACCTTTAATTGAGGTTAAATTGTTCAAAGAGAAAACTAACAAAAACAAAATTTAAAAAAAAAACATGCCACAATAACTGCCAACCCTAGGATTTTTTATTAACCAAATCTAATAGAAATGTATTTCTCTTGAAATATTTTTTTTAAAGTTCATCTGAGTCATCTGGGAACTTTGAAGTGTTGTGCATGACTTCCTTTTTCACTTGGGTATAAATAAGGTGAGGCAACATGTCATAATCCCTTAGTCATCTATCAACATGGGGAAAGTAAAAAAACAAACAAATAAAAAGAGATAGTTGATACAAAACTACATCTTGATGTAACCTTTATCAGCGGTTGCAATCAAAGTACTAGTGACGTTTAGCAAACTCCTGGTGGTGACATTTAATTATTGACGAGTGTAGGCTTTCTTCTGGCAAGACATCCAAGGACCTAATGCTAAAGGGCAGATGCAGTCGACCGTGTCGCCCCTTTCATCACATTCTATTATATATCTTTCCAAACAGACTTCCTGTTTTTTTTGTGCTTACCCATCAAGTTTTGCTGTCTGGACACACACAAACTTTAAAATCCATCTAAATGTAAATCAAGTACTGTTGCGGTAACAATGGTGAACACACATATAGGATGAAAATAAATGTAGGAAAATATGGTTATTTCTTTTTTTACATGCAGTGCCTTTGGCACTGCATACTAAAGTATACAAACCTCATCACTTTCCACATGTTGTTGTGTTAAAGACTACATTTATAATTAAATATATATTTTTGCCTTCAATCTTCAAACAGTACCCCATAAAGTGAAAGCAAAAACATATATTTTGAAAAATATGCCAATAAAATTGAAAATGAAAAGCTGATATATTTTACGTACATAAGTATTCAGACCCTTGTATTTAGACCCTTGTAAAGGTTGTAAATAAAATGGTAAAGCATTTAAAGTTCCCAGAAGCACAGATGGCTCCCTCATTGTGAAACTGAAGAAGTTTGGAAACAACAAGACTCATCCTAGGATTTGCCGGATGGCAAAACTAAGTAACCGGGCAAGAAAGGCCTTGGTCAGGAAGATGACCAAAAACCCAGGGGCCACTCGAACAGTGCTTCAGTTTCTCTACAGTTATGGGAGAACCTGCCGGAAGGCCAGCCATCTCCATCCATCGGCCAGAATGACTCCTGAGTGCACTGACAAAAATAATTTCCTGTCTGAAGAAACAAACATCAAATTAGTCCTAAATCTTCCAGTACAATGTTCACAAGCAAACATCTAAATCCACAAAGAAATTGTTATTTGTCAACAAAATACATTTTTTTTGTCTCAGTCGCTAGAGTTGAATCCCATCAGGACCTTGGAGAGAGTGCACTGGTAGAAGGCTGGAAAGCTTCAGGGAGAGGATTGTGCACGACAGGTGGTCATTGCAAGATTCTGGAAATTTTCATTGGCAGCTGGAAGGGCCAGCCCCACCACTCATTTTCATTTCAAACTGTAAGGCAAAAAAAAGAGGCAGTGATTTTCTACACCCACTGTATGTGTTTTCTCACGTGACTGCGCAGATTATAGGTGCCATGAACCCCTGAATTTATTTCAATTATAGAGCGCACCTCTAGTTCTGGTTTCCTTTTCTTTTCTGACTTCTAAGTCTTTGGTAGTTTCAATAAAAACACCCTCAGGCTTTGTATGCTCCTTCCATCTTGCATCCTTGCTTTGCCTTGCTGCACATTACAAAATGTGTTTGCTAAATTATAAAATGGTTTCATTTGAACTGGGCAGTCCATAAGTGCAAATGCTCTTCCAAAACTTGATAGCATATTGGCTTGGAAAACACCAGCTTTCAAAAATGATATTATGGAAATATACATCATTTATATGTTAATGACCAATGTTAGCTAGATAGTATACACCAGCTGTGGTACACACTAGCTAGCTAGGCATTTATCCAAATCGCTTTAATAGAATTTCTATGGTGGGTAACACTGAACCATGATTACACCATTTCATGTTCCAAAGGTTACTAGAGTTAGCAACCATCTACCATCAAGATGCAAAATAGTTAGGGGCTCTTCTAAGTAATATACATTAAAACCAAGAAGGAACCAGGCAACCCTAGTTCAGTGATAAATGTTGCCCTCACTGGATTTAAACCCGCATTTGCCACGTGAGGGGCTGTGTCTTTAACCACTATACTACAGTGCTATACATTTGCCCAGTGTCGGTATAGCATCTCGACATTAGATTATTTTGTCAAACGTTAACGTCACACCAAGTTTGAATATTTAGACAACATTAAGCATTGTGTTAAACTGACAAACGTTTCTTATTAAGTTTACTTCCACCACAAATAGCATCTATGAAATGTATGGCTTTTGCCATTGGCTGTTTTAACAGCTTATTAGCCCGTAATAGGCTTACTAGTATCTAACTTACTACTAGGAATTGGCATAAGATTTGAGCAATTGCTAGCAAGACTGAATATGAACTTAACACAGCCAAAGCTATTTCATGGCACAAAAACATTTGTTTTTCTTTCTTTCATTCGTGAATGACATTGATCCAATAACTATCAATATAGGTGACGATAACTGACTTTCTCATCAAGTGAAAAGACGAGACAATCGGAAACCCCTACTCTTTTTCTGCTCAAGGGGTTGTTGTCTAGCCTATATTACCCCAAAAATCATGCACGGATGCGTACTTTGAAAATCCAAAAGAAATAGTCGCAATATAAACAGTTTTATTTTAGGCTTACTATAATGTAGCTACTAAAGGTTGTAGCCAGCGAAGTTTTTGTCTATCCTGACCCAAAAAGCATGCACAGATGCGTAATTCGAAAATCCACCAGAAATAGTCACAGTATAACCGTGAACAGTTTCATTTTAGTCTTACTATAACAGCTACTGAAGGTTGTACCCAGCAAAGATTAAATCTATCCGGAACAAATCCTAATGCATAATTTGCTTTGACTGTGACGAGATTCAAACACCTATTGGTTGCAGGGCCACGTCTCTAATGACTACGCTATTTAACGGAGTAGTAACTCACTCACTCACTTCGCTTACGCGGTCCGGCAACAAAAGCAATATGTAAGATCTTCATATCATCAGAAGTAATATACTTTCAAAGTTGTATTTTAAGTTATTGATTTGAGGGTAGCTAAAAAAATATTAATGATTATAACAACATAATTAATCAAAATAATTAATCAGACAATGTGTCTAGGAAGGAACTAAAAAAACCTAGGAAGGAACTAAAAACTTTCAGGAAATGTGTTCTATCCAGTTATAAAGAAATAATGAAACCACGCTAAGCCCACCTTCAACAAGCCTGTGTGTGGAGGTTTTGAAAACTAACATCCAATAGAAATCTTGCTGCTGAGAGTCAGTGGCAACCATTTTTAATAGGTAAGTTTCCAGACCTCCAAGGAGGCCAGATGAGAATGGAGGTGTGGCCTCGCGAGACTTAAAGGTAAGTGACTCATTTTGCTATGGTCTACTTAAGGAGGTGATCTTATCTACGTAGCTCATTGACTTCAAATGAAACAGGAAAAATGGGGAGCTGTATGTCTCGCATCACTGCTCTACACTTTACTGACAGGATCTGTGCACCTTGGAAGGAACCCCTTCCAGGAGAAGATGAGGGAGCAGTATTCCATGCCTTGTCAAATCAATGTGTCCCCCCAAAAATTGAGGACAGTTCGTCATAAATAATTATGATGAAAGAAAGCCTAAATATATAAATGTTCAGTTATTTATTTCACATCAGAGTATTTTAAAACTGAATAAATCGAATGTATACAGGCATGACACTTCTGACTTGAACTTTACGGAAACTCTCATGCAAATATATGTGAATAAACCATCTGTGTGCAATGCACTGTAGGCCTAGGTCATAGATAGATATCATATCTCTGTATAAGTCCCAATGTATTATCTGTGATGGTATGGGCGGTGCATTTCGGCCGACTCCATGTTGAAGTCAGTAGTAGGCATTTCACTTATGGCATTGGATGATCTCTTGATGACCAGGTTGGAGTCTTGATCAAATGACCCGATGAGTCATGATCAAATGACTCATCAGAGTACAGCAAGTCTTTACTTGCCTTTCTCTGACATTGTCAACTTGGTCTTCTTGACAATTCATACCAAATATTTCTGACTAACAAATTTGTGATGTTAATTATACATGACAGCTTTGACATCCCCTTTTGTTTCATATTAAGTCTGACTGCCTTCGTCAGCTATGTTAGCTAGTTTAGCTGACGTTAGCCCAAAGATAATTAACATTGGCCCTTACCATCAGATTTGTCCCATAACATCAGATCTGCACACAGGTTCCAACACCACATCATGCCACAATCAATATAAATTCCTGAACACCTTAAACAGTTGTTGATGCATTTGTCTGGAAAGGTTAACAAAGCCATTTGCAAGCCACAGAGCAAACCACAATCAGAACCATTTCTCTAAATGGAGAAAGCTTGGTAACCAATGTGCTTAGAGGAGATCACTTCTTGTAATTACAACATATGTCATCACAACGTGCCTCTTATTCACGCACTCTCTTTCCGCTACTGGTTAGACACATTTACAGTTGATTATTGTTTAAGAACATAATAAAACATGTTTTGTTAGGTTACTTTTTCGTTAACTAGTTTCTGTAACTTTTTAGCAAGTCAAGCTAGCCAAGAAAGAATCTGGGCTGCTAACTTCCTGTTACGTTGATGGACTCTAGCTGAGCTGAAATCACAAGGGGGCCTTCCAATAAAACAACATAATGGAATGCAAAAATGTCATTTAACATGGCATAAGACGGTAGTGCCACTCAGGAGCCCACAGTAAGGGAAAAATTGATTAGTAATCTCTATAATATGGTTGTTACTGTATAATAACATGAAATATGATCATGTGCCGGTATTATGCTTTAGTATACCTATTTAAAACATTTATTTAATTTTCCCATATAAATACTAGATAGTCACCAAATTACACTAGAATTATCTTCAATATCAACTGAATATATTTTTCTGACAGTATTGTCTTCACTAATCGAAATGCTTTTCATGCCTGATCTCATCTATCACTCTTCAGGTGCCTTTCAGACAAGGAAATGTAATCTCTTTCTCTTTCACCCCACCCCACACACACCTGCAATCCTCCCGCCTCCCAGTGATACTTAGAAGGACTGACTCGCTTGACCTTCCCAATAACCTCTACTCCCCATCTCACACTGTTGCAAGAATGCAAAAATATACCAAGCTAGATTTTTCTCCATCACACTCTCACACAGACAGGACTGTTTAATGTTAAATGTGTTAAATGTGCCAGTCTTTATGGCCATCTTTGTGGCCACAATTTAGAACTACTATAAACACAACTGGATGGGTCTGAATGTAACATGTTTTTGTGTATGATACAAACAGACCAAGAAGGAATAAGAGGGTGGGAAAGATTTTCTTCCATTCCTCCCATAATAGCTGTTCTCATCCTGTCCTCTTTGCAGAATCTGCACATCAAAGACTGCCTCCCCTCGGGAGCACTGGCTTTGCTTCCCATAATGCATCAGTCAGAGAACACACACCACAGTTTGTTTTACAGCCTTGCTGTTTCAGATAGAATACAACACCACTGTAAATATATGGACATAGCATTGACATAGCAATACAACTGACATTTGTAAAAAAAAAAAACAAAGAACCTTTAAATGTAAGCTACAGTAGGTCCAGGAATGTCATCTGACTTCTATCCATATTTCACCACATACAATAGCAGTTTTAAAAAATAACAGATACATCATGACAAATATTTATTTCTTGTAGGATTTTACCTTTTCAAGTCTCCTTCTAAATGTTCTTCTTTTAATTGGAGCATAGAAAAGACTCACAAACAGTTTTTTTTTTCCTCAGGCCATAAGGCTCCTCAACCAGCAACACTGATCCATGATCATACAGATCACATACGCACATTCCAGATGCTCTGATGTCCTTTCAGGTACTTTAATGGGCATTAGAACATTCCTTGCATGTACCATTCGTAAGCATATTACACTCAAATGTATCTATAATATTCAGTGCTGCTACCATACTGCTCATAATCCCCATCCTACTCTGTCAAAAACTGCTGATAGCTTACATTGTTATGTATAAAATTGACAGACTTGCATTGCTATAATTTCAATACCACAACCGATATTGCTGCTAGTTTACAGTACTCTTTTTAAACTGCTGCTAGTGTACAGTGTTATGTATGACATTGCTTTATCTCCTTGCTATATTTTTACTGTGTTTATATTTTTTTCTTAATTCTCACTACGTAGTTGTAGTGTGCTATGCCACCATTCATAAGCTTATTACTCTCATATGTATCTAAAATATTCAATAATTCTACCAAATTGTTGCAAGTTTACATTGTTGTGTATATTACTGCCATACTTGCCATATCTATAATGTTTAATAATACTACCCAGATTACTGCTAGTTTACAGTACTATTTTTTAAACTGCTGCTAGTGTACAGTGTTATGTATATTGTTGCTTTATTTTTTTTGTCTGGCTATATTTTTGCTTATATATTCTTCTTAACTCTCACTACATAGTTGTCGGGGGCTATGTCATAAGAATTTCATTGTGCAGGATGACACTATGTTGTTCGGTGCATTTGACAAATAAACTTTAAACTTGAAAAGTGGCAGCATCAACCAGGAAATCTATTACTTCCATGCCAACACATGGTTAACTATGGCAGACAAGAGATCGGGATTGGTTAAGCAAGGTCCAGGACCAAGTTTTAAGTTTAAAATGGTCATGTGC
The DNA here is from genome assembly GCA_016801175.1 of Esox masquinongy. Taxonomy (NCBI): domain Eukaryota; kingdom Metazoa; phylum Chordata; class Actinopteri; order Esociformes; family Esocidae; genus Esox; species Esox masquinongy. The sequence goes on from JACXGI010000866.1 coordinate 103,084, forward strand.
ACAGGCTACACAAAGCATACCACACAAGGGTTTTTGACGGTTTCATCGTGATGTTCCTGGAATAATTTGATAGAAATGCTAAGGATACACTATTATTATTAATGAATACTACTAATAATGACCAACAACAGATCCTCATTTTCAGCAACAACCTGCACAATATATGTTAAAGCCAATTTAACACACTGCACAAATGATAAACTTTCAACAATACAAAAGCCAAAAACAATCACAAAAAACAGACAAAATCCCTAGATAAAAAGTGTCCCAGCAATATTCCGAAGCTCTGTAATGGCACCAATTCCTTCATCTTAAAAGTGCATTCCAACTCATTTCACATACAATAATGAGTACTAAACCTGTCGCTGGAAAGAAAATATAACGTCCTAATGTCAATTTTGTCTGTTAAGGTTCTGAAATGAAATTGCACTTCATTGAGCAGACAGGAATGGACACTCACAAGCGCAACCAGTGCATCTGGCCAGTGGGTCACTAATCTTCAAATCTGAATGTCTTCTTTGGAGCATGTCAGCAACAGAAGTAAATATACTTGACAACTGTTCAAGGGCACGTTTGACCTCTGAGATATTATTAAAACTTGGTAGATTGGTTTCGCTGGCAGAAGTCTGATTCCCTGTGCTCAAGTCCTGGTCCAAGCCTGAGGCACTAGGCTCACATTAACTCAAAATAATGCAATTGGTCTGGTAAAATATAGTGAATTGGCAGGAATGTTTTCTAGCCATTTTCTACCCCTTATCATTAAATGGTTTTCTATCCCGTTTCCTTTTTTTGTGTTTATGCACTACTGTTCAATTTTTTGGGGTCATTTAGAAATGTCCTTGGTTCCTAGGCAGAGTTGCAAAGAAAAAGCCATATCTCAGACTGGCCAACACTGAACAGAGGAAGAACTCTGCCAAGGCCAGCATTCCAGAGACACCTCTTCACTGTTGACGTTGAGACTGGTGTTCTGCGGGTACTATTTAATGAAGCTGCCAGTTGAGGATCTGTGAGGCGTCTGTTTCTCAAACTAGACACTAATACTAATGTATGTGTCCTTGTTCTCAGTTGTGCACCGGGGCTTCCCACTCCTGTTTTTTTTCTGGTTAGAGACAATTTGCGCTGGTCTGGGAAGGGAGTAGTACACAACGTTGTATGAGATCTTCAGTTTCTTGGCAAATTATTGCATGGAATAGCCTTCATTTTTCAGAACAAGAATAGACTGACACGTTTCTGAAGAAAGTTCTTTATTTCTGGCCATTTTGAGCCTGTAATCGAACCCACAAATGCTGATGCTGAAGATACTGAACTAATCTAAAGAAGGCCAGTTTTATTGCTTCTTTAATCAGCCCAACAGTATTCAGCAGTGCTAACATAATCAGGTTTTCTAATGATCAATTAGCCTTTTAAAATGATAAACTTGGATTAGCGAACACAGTGTGCCATTGGAACACAGGAGTGACGGTTGCTAATAATGAGCCTGTGTAGGCTTATGTAGATATTCCATTGTAAATCAGCCATTTCCAGCTACAATAGTCATTTACAACATTAACCATGTCTACACAATTTCTGATCAATTTGCTGTTGTTTTAATGGACAAATATTTTGCTTTTCTTTCAAAAACAAGGACATTTCCAAGTGACTCCAAACTTTTGAACAGTAACATACAGTATGTGTTTGTAACCTCGGTGGGTTTTGTGAAGGGTCAATTGCTAAGATATTTTGTCTCCTTTTGTAAGAATCTCAGCCTCAGACAGTATGACACAGTTTCAACATTTTTCAACTTTTTAAAATTAAGTTCTTAATTGGCGCCTTTCCTCTTTTCTATTGCATTTGACCAATCTGTCAATTTTACTTGTATTTATTTTCCAAACGATCAAGTCTAAATTACCTCTCCTGCTTTCTAAAGACTTAGGAAAACATATAAAACAATATGCGGAAAAGATTTCAATATTTTCCTGACTTTGGTGTATATGGCATCTACATTTGCAGTGGCCCTGTCATTTTTCTGCCAAGGTACACCATTTCAATTGCAATCACTATAATTTCACCAGAAGATTTCCTGATTGCCTTCTGGTGAAATTAACCATTGTAGCCTTCCTCTATGTCAACATATACCTCATTATATTTTATAGACTTACAACTACTCCAGTCTATTCCTGTTGTACATGTATCCCAGACTATTTTACTTTGAAGTAGTTTTAAAAGACCTGTAACTGTCATTGTCTTTACAGTGGTATTAGGGTAATACTCTTCTTTGTGTATTACTGTATGTTATCAAAGCATGTTGATGTTTATGCAACATTATACATTTACTTTCATGTGTCATTCAAAACACAACTAAGCAAAACAGATGAAAGTTTCTGGAAGCAAGCGTTTTGATCATACATAATATTTTTTTTACGACAGAATATTGTAGAAATGTGAAGAAACTACTTAAAATAAACATCACATAACCAAGCAGTGACAAACCTTCAAATGCATATGTGCACACATAGAAACACATTGGTTAATGTGAATGGTTTATGATTTTCTTTCGGAGCACATCCAAGTACAACACTGATTAGGCCTATGTGTAATTTTACTTAGCAATTAAATGTGATTCAAATTCCAACACAGTCTCCTAAATATGAAGGTGCAACTATAAACAATAGTATGGACTGCCAATGATATGTTCTGGTTCACTTATATAAGTTATGTATGGAGAGTGCGTCTATGTGGGTGACATCAACTTGCAAATACTGCGGGAAGTGCTGCACTACAAACAATAGTTAATGGTTAAGGTTAGGATTAAGGTTAGGGGAAAGGCTAGACAACAAAAAAGGTTGAGGCTATATAATGCTCCAGTGTGGTTAAGGTTTGAAAAAAATCTCTCATGCAAACCTGCAAGAATTGGGGTCCAAGTCGGTGGAGTTTATACCCGGCCCCCATCCCCGACCATGACTCCCTAACAAAACGTTACTTGATTTAAAGCTACATGGGTGTACTACTGCCCCTAACAGTGATACTTACTGTCAAAATGATTGTATTATTCCATCGTTTAAAAGCAATGTCTATATTTTTCTCCAGAGCTTTTTCTCAATTTCTTTGGACAGGAAACTACACCACGACCAGATCAAAATAAAGAATAGTAAATCATCGGGAGGACGCATAATTTGCAATAACTTTGACTACAGTCACAAAACAAACTATATTTGGAAAGTACTCCATTTCGAGTAATATCTTTATTATATAAAGATATTACCTATAATAAAGATATATAATATCTTTATTATATTTATTATATAATTCAAAATGTTCAGCTTTTGTTTGGTGACAATCTGACAAAAGGCTCCTTTAATTCTCAATTTGGCTACTTTGATAAAATGAATAGTTTCCAGCCTATTAATAGCATAGTCATTAAAAGCAGGCTACAACAACATTTATGTCTTACCGTTTCCAGTGCCATTTTAAGTAAATTAATCAAATCCCTTGTGACTTATGTTCACTCAGTATGGAGCACAATAAACTACCCCTTTGAAATATGAAAACAATACATACATACTATAGCTGGTCTTAATAAATAAGTAATGGATGTGTTAGTTGCTCTCTCCAAACATAGAATAGGAAAACCAGAGCTACACCCCTTAAGCCAGTGAAACCAATTCCACATTATTCACATACAAATCAACATGGAAACCAATTCCACATTATTCACACACATCAACATGTATGAATAGGTCCTAAGATAATCTGTGGCTGTTTAGCATCGCTGCATGTAAGTCCAACCGAAGGTAACACAGTACCCTTACATCATAATAATGGATTAGGAACCAAAAAATATAATTATTATGTGTTAGTATGATAGAATCCCCAGAGCTTTGCTACTGAGAAGGTACAAACACCTACAGTATAACACATGGCAGATTGAAATGAATTAAATGAGAATGTAAAAAGCATAATGATAGAGAGCAGAGTAGTGTTCATAATCCTAGCAGCAACATTTCACTAAGATGCCTAACATATATTTTAACTGTATTGCAATTATTCTAAAGTAGGCTGGTAAATTATTAATGAAGTGCTGTAGAGCTCCTGAATATGCAGGTTATGATAGATCAACAACTGACTGACCATAATTACAATCCTACAGCATTTATTGATTCTTTTCCACATGATGAAGGACTACATCGTCTGATATGGACCTGGGAAGCAAGCTGTTGGACATATTTATTTTCCAGGTAATCTTAGTAAAAAGCTAGGAACCTAGTAGTAAGACTAAGCTACCCATAAATCTATGTCCGGTGCAACCTGCCTGGGACAAGTAAACAAAATGTGTTTGCTTACTATAGTTATACCATGGGCAGAAATAGCTAAAAAAGGGAATTCTTAATCACACATTGCATGGAGTAGGCCTATAGCTAAAATGCCATGTTACCTAGCTATTACAGTATGTAGTTAGTTCCTATTAGTGATGTGCAGTATGCGAACAATATGTTCGTTTTGAACAAATCTTTGAAGTGACTCGGGATTCACAAGTCCTTTTTTCTAGTGACTCGTTCAATTGTATCATTCATTCGAAGGTTTGATAGCAGATTTCTACAACATGATCACTTGCTTCATACACGGTCCTCCAGCTCAGTTCTCCGATCAACGGAGATTCGCAGAGAAAAATAGATTAAGGCAGGACCGTCATAAAGACATGTTTATAACTGATAATCCAACGCAAACTTTCATAATTAATATAGTTAGTTGATTACTTATGTCTTGAAAAACACAGATGAAAAAAGCACGGAGCCTTTGCCTAAGTAAAAAAGTTTTATTGTTCAGCTGAACGGTTATTTTGTTCATGTGTACAACTGGCAGCTGAGTTCTACCCAACCACGGAATACGCTGTTAGATTAGATTCAACTTTATTGTCATTGAACAGTACAACAAAATGCAGTTAGCATCTAACCAGAAGTGCAAATAAAAGATAAAATATACAAGAATGTACAAGAATAAAGTATATGTACATTTGTACTCATAAGTTTGCATACCCTGGCAGAAATTGTGAAATTTTGGCATTTATTTTGAAAATATGACTGAAAAAAAAAATATGACAAGCAAAAAAACTGTCTTTTATTTAAGGATAGTGATCATATGAAGCCATTTATTATCACATAGTTTTTGGCTCCTTTTTAAATCATATTGATAACAGAAATCACCCAAATGGCCCTGATCAAAAGTTTACATACCCTTGAATGTTTGGCCTTGTCACAGGCAGACAAGGTGACGCACACAGGTGAAAATGGCAATTCAAGGTGAATTTCCCAAACCTGTGGCTTTTTAAATTGCAATTAGTGTCTGTGTATAAATAGTCAATGAGTTTGTTAGCTCTCACATGGATGCATTGAGCAGGCTAGATACTGAGCCATGGGGAGCAGAAAAGAACTGTCAAAAGACCCGCGTAAAAAGGTAATGGAACTTTATAAAGATGGAAAAGGATATAAAAAGATATCCAAAGTCTTGCAAATGCCAGTCAGTACTGTTCAGTCACTTACTAAGAAGTGGAAAATTCGTGGATCTCTTGATACCAAGCCAAGGTCAGGTAGACCAAGAAAGATTTCAGCAAAAACTGCCAGAAGAATTGTTCGGGATACAGAGAAATACCCACAGGTAACATTTTTTCGGGATACAAAGAAATACAGGCTGCTCTGGAAGAAGATGGTGTGGTTGTTTCAAGGAGCACAATACGACGATACTTACGACGAACAAATATGAGCTGCATGGTCGAGTTGACAGAAAGAAGCCTTTACTGCACCAATGCCACAAAAAAACCCGGTTACAATATCTCTGACAACACCTTTACACACCCCACAGCTTCTGGCACACTGTAATTTGGAGTGACGAGACCAAAATAGAGCTTTATGGTCACAACCATAAGCATTATATTTGGAGAGGGGTCAACAAGGCCTATTGTGAACAGAATACCATCCCCACTGTAAAGCATGGTGGTGGCTCACTGATGTTTTGGGGGTGTGTGAGGTCTAAAGGCACGAGGAATCTTGTGAAAATTGGTGGCAAGATGAATGCAGCATGTTATCAGAAAATACTGGCAGACAATTTGCATTCTTCTGCACGAAAGCTGCGCATGGTATACTCTTGGACTTTCCAGCACGACAATGACCCTAAGCACAAGGCCAAGTTGAATCTCCAGTGATTACAGCAGAAAAAGGTGAAGGTTCTGGGGTGGCCATCACAGTCTCCTGACCTTAATATCATCGTGCCACTCTGGGGGGATCTCAAATGTGTGGTTCATGCAAGACGACCAAAGATTTTGCATGACCTGGAAGCACTATGCCAAGACGAATGGGCAGCTATACCACCTGCAAGAATTCGGGGCATATTTTGTAATAAACAACTATTACAAAAGACAGCACACTGTCATTGATGCTAAAGGAGGCAAAACACAGTATTAAGAACTAAGGGTATGCAGATAGGGGTCAGTTGATTTTTTCTTTATTGCCATGTTTTGTTTTATGATTGTGCCATTCTGTTATGACCTACAGTTGAATGTGAATCCCATAAGAAATAAAAGACGATGTGTTTTGCCTGCTCACTCATGTTTTCTTTACATATATTACCAATTCTCCAAGGGTATGCAAACTTTTGAGCACAACTGTATATTACAAGTGGATAGTGTATAGATATGCAATGAAGGCAAATGCAGTACAAATGGCAATACTAAATGTGCAATTAAGGCAAATAGAGGTGCAACGAGTTGAATCGAAAGATTTTACTTAATGACTCGACAAGATCCGAGTCAGTAGCGAGAGTCGAACTTCCCATCACTAGCTCCTATATTGTGAAACATATGAAGCTCTGTCTGTCCTGCAACACTACAATGAGACATACAAAAAGTGTTTGTTAGCTCAGTAATCATTATATCAGAATTGAGTAAGCTATAAAAACGATCAATTCAAACTAAACGTTCTAGCTAGATCGTTCTTAGCTAATTTGTTGCTAAGGCTATCTGGATTTGTTAATACAAAGTTCCTGCAGACGTTAGAGGGAAAAATTTGCCAATTTCTCCTTTAATCCCTTTAATACCATTCCAGACCTATCTGTTTCAGAGAAAAGAACAACCTTATGCCGATTCACACCTCCATCTTCTCCCCCCTTCGCACGCGTGCACATGACAGCCTTATCAAACATGTATGTTGCTGAGATGCAGTTTGCCATGGATGAACCTTTCCCTGTGAGCCCACATACACCTCAAGGCTTCTTCTGTTGGCATGCAGGAGAAAAAAGGGATTTGTAAATTGAATAAAAACAAATCCATTATTGTCAACTGAAGTAAGTGGAACTGATTCTCAGTAGAAAGCCTTCTGGTTAAAAGTAGTGCTATTGAGTAAAGAGAAGTTTGTTGTCTGACAGGAAAGATGAGTAGAGGATCAATGGGGGTTAGAAAGGCCTACAAAAGCATAGTCATGTGTTTAAAGACTTGTTAAAATAAAATTAGACAAACAAAATGACTAGAGAAAGGTGTTAAACCAGAAAACAGCTTCATTAGAATTGTATATTCTAAAAATAAATGGCTAAAACCCTAGTACAGCCTGTCAGATTCATTCTGAGGGTAACTGATTTTGAGCAGACAATATGTTTCTGTAGACTTCAGAATTCACCTTGCTGCTTCCATTAGCAGTTATCATCAATGATATAAGTAAGCCAGTTCCATTGGCAGCAAGAATTGCCCAGAATGCCCAAAACATCAAGTAACACCCCATCCACCATTTTTCAAAGCAAGGTTATTGGGTTATACATGCGAGGTGTGATCGCAAACAGTTAAGTTAATATTAAGGCAAAAGAACAATTATCAAAGCAGTTTTAATTTAGACACATTTATTTAGACAAATTATATAACAAGTGCGTGAATGGATGTGAATGTAATTGAATGCAATTGTCAGTGGAGGATAAAGAAAAACGTACATAAAACAAGAGATAATAAAGAAAAGGTGTTCAAAATTAACGTTCAAGAGTCTGAAACACTGCATCGTAGGCTACTGTCTGTGATGGATAAAGTAGGTGCTGGTGCCTCTACCTCATCAAGAAGTACTTTGATTTCTTCAGCTCTGAATGCTTATTTTCTTTTGTGTTCCATTTTTATTTCAAACAATGGATTTTTCCAACAATGCTTTATATTCCCCGTTAACCAGTCATGTGTTAATTGCTATGTGACTTTTTGGCTAAATTTCAAATCGCATACTTGCTTACTATATAGTATGCTGAAAACAGTATGCCAAAAGTTCCTGGATGATCTACTATTGCTGGTGGATTTTCACAGTATGCGTCTGTGCATGGTTTTTGGGGTAATATAGACCACAACCCCTTGCGCAGAGTAAAAGAGGAGGGGTTTCCACGATTCTCGTCTTTTCACCGGAGGAAAAAGTCAGTTATCGTCATCTATTATTGATAGGCTAGTTATTGTATCAATGTGATTCACGAATGAAAGAAAAACAAACGTTGTGCCATGAAATGAAAATGTTTTGTCAGTGTAAATCACGTTTTCAGTCTCGCTTGCAATTGCTCAATTCTTATGAATATTAAGACACTAGGCCTACTGGCTAATAAGCTATTAAAATGGCCAGAGGCAAAGGTCATACAGTTCATAGATACTATTGTGGTGGAAGTAAACTTCATAAGGAACGTCAGTCCGTTTAACACAGTGCTTAATGGTGTCTAGTTAAATATTCAAATTTGGTGTGATGTTAATGAGTCACAAAATCGTCTAATGATGAGATGCAATTTTAAGACGAGTACAGTATATCCCAATCGGTCCCAATACTGGCATACTAGCTTACTATCTACTAAACAGTACGTACTTTAGCATCATCCGGGAAGTACGTACTTGTAGTACGTAGTATGTAGTATGCGATTTGAGATTTGGAAGAGTGCATCGTGAGTGCGACGTTACACCCGTTTGGAATGGAATTAGACCATGTTTGGGGTTTGGAATGGAATTAGGCCATGAACATGTTTTAAAATATAGCATATTGCATTTCGATAGAGTTTGATTACTGATCAGAAGCATATACAGGTGCTGGTCATAAAATTAGAATATCATCAAAAAGTTGATTTATTTCAGTAATTCCATTCAAAAAGTGAAACTTGTATAATGTATACATTCATTCCACACAGACTGTTATATTTCAAGTGTTTATTTCTTTTAATTTTGATGATTATAACTGACAACTAATGAAAACCCCAAATTCAGTATCTCAGAAAATT